>CAUYQV010174722.1:0-22780 GCA_963574575.1 Galagoides demidoff | reverse complement strand
ATTTTTAGTTCTCTAAGTGTTCTCCAGATGTCTTTCCAAAAGGAACATATTAGTTTACATTCCCACCAGCAGTGTAGGAGTGTTCCCTTTTCTCCACATCCACGCCAGCATCTTTGATTTTGGGATTTTGTGATATGGGCTAATCTCCTCTCTGAGAAGTTTACTCAGAGTCTTTTTCAAAATTCTAGGACCATCTCAGAATCCCTGGGGGAGTACAATCTACGTTAATTGAGTGGAATGCCTAGTATCTTAACTACATAGCAAAGGGGGAGTTAAATACCTATGATTGTGTTATCCATCAATACCAACAACAGTGAGAGGAGGAAGACAGGTAACTGCCAAAAGCTTTTAAAACCAGAAAAGCTGCTCCTGTATTTAATAATGTGACGAGCTTACCTGAGATGTCCACTGTAACCCAAGGCCCTCTTGTTTGAAGTGCCTGGGCCCCATCAATCTGAATATTATTGGTTCACCGTCATCTTCTTAGTTGTTTTCTGGGGATAGTCGCAGATGTGGTGTCTTGGGGTACCATAGTGGAAACAGGTGAGTTGGGGTAATACTCTACCTCCTCTGCCATCCATGTTAAGTCTATTCTGGTGACACTTTCTCCTCAGATGTCCCAGTTTGCCACAGTTGAAACACTTCTGGTCATGGGCGGCCACCTCAGGTAGAGGAAGAAGACTACAGTAGAGATCCCAAACTAGTGTCTCAAAGGAAGCAGAGGGTGAGGCTGTGGTCCCTAAACTATAAGCTGGGAGACGGTCCTTCATTTTTGATGACTTCTCTTCAGCTAATGGGTTTTGCCCTCCTAGAGTATACATAGGTGGTGCCAACAAGCCACCCAAGGGGGAAAATTTGGTGTTTTTCTCAATCTGTTTCCCCTCCAATCCCTTCCTCACTGGTTGACATTTTTCTATACAGGACTCAAAATATTGAGGATTATCTCTTAAGTACAAAAAAGTTGGCATATAGAGTACTTATGACCACTTCCTCTCATTTATACAAAAGAGGTCTAGCTGTAAAATGGTATTAAAATCTAAACTCCCATCTATGGGCCAGACTCCCCTATCTGGTAACTGATATTGAGGCCAAACTGTCTTACAAAAGAAAATCAATGATAGACTTTCAAAGGCTGGCAAATCCAAGGGTCTTCCAGTTCTATAAGGGTTATTCCAAGGGTGAGTTAAAGGACATCAAGCCTCCTTTTCCCATTGTCTTCTATAGGAGAGAAAGGACAGAACATTCTTGCCACCCAGGTGTCCCTCAGGGGCAGAGTGCCTTCACAGCCTCATACAGGCGTCCACATCTGGGAAATAAAACCTTCCTCAAAGGCTATTTATGGGGCTCTTGAAGAGGTTATGCAGAACCAATTTAATTTTTCACAAAGAATATTGCCACCCCTTTCCCTTGTGATGACTGCCAGAGACAGCAGCCTATGTTACTGTCCTGGGACCAGACCTGTCTTTTCTCCTTCTCACTCTTCACACATCACTCCATGCGCAGTAGACTCTCCTCCTTGCCTCTTGCAAGCCTCTTGCCCTGATTGCCTCCCAGTCCACTTGGACCTATGTGTATATCCACAAACAAAAAGTGCCTCCAATCTGCAAATAAATGGGGGCTGACCCAGGTCATAGCTTGTCCCTTAAGGGCATTAATGAAATTCTTTAATACAACTCTCTTGCCTCATGTAGTATTGTGCCATACCTTAAAAATGGAGTTGTCACAAAAAATGAGGTGTCATAAAAAGCTTCCCAAACCCCAACAAGTGTTGTTCTCTAGACAAAATACGTTGCTTGTGGTGAAAAATAAAAAATAAAAATAAACAGAAAGGGCAATCACCTCCATGCTGACACTAAAGGTAAACAGTGGTGCATGCTTCAGAATTCCATCCACAGGAAAAGGAAACAGGGAGAGGATAGTGACTTACAGTGGTGAATATTAAGACAATATCAATTGGTTTATTATTCCCTTCTCTCCTTCCAATTAATGCCATGTCTAAACTATTAATCATACTTTTTGTGGAGATGATTAGTCTTTACAGTAAAACAAAGAAGCTACTAACCTACAATTTTCAATAAAAATTCTAAAAAAAATTCAATCACCAGAGAAAAAGTGGACAGACCAGTTCTACAGCATTCTGGGAATTCCACATACATCTTCCATATTAGCATCTCCCTCTCCCATCTCCAGGAAACCATGTGGGACCTGCCATGTTGGGTCTTCCATATTGGGTCCTCCATACTAGCACCTCCCTCTTGCTCTCTGGGAGGCCACGTGGGATCCACCATGCTGGATTCTCCAAGCTAGCACCTCCCTGGAAGCCATGTGGCTTTCCTGCTCCCTTTCTAGGAGGCCAAGCAACTTCCTTGCTCTGGGAAGCTGTTCAGCCTCCTTGTTCCTCTTCTGGGAAACCAAAAGAAATACCATGCATATTCCAAACTTGGTCTGGATAAATTCCTTTCTCTCCCTGGGAGCACCTACTGATCTCTTCAGCCTAATACTTTTGTGAGTAAACCTAAGGAAGGGGATGAAAAAATGCCAATTGACCAGGGCTGCACTCAGCAGATACCAGAAAACATGTTAGGTGTTGGGGGCCAGATCCCCCATACCCAGTTGACCTTGTTCAATTACTCAGCCCTGAGCTGGAGAGTTCAACCAAGGCACAGCAGTAATTGAAAGTAGATTAATGGAAACTATAAATAAAATAGACACTATAAATAAAATAAAACTGGAGCAGCAGAGGCAGTGTGGATAGAAAGCAAAAGTAACTTACATAAGTTTCAGGGTAAGATTCAAGGAGAGATTTATTTAAGAAAAATAGAGAAAGGTTAGATCACTTCCAAAGACAGGTGGAAGTGGGTCCCTCTTCCAACTAAAAATATGGGATTTTTGTTTGTGTGTTTGTTTGTTTTGTTTTTGCTTTTTATTATTGTGGAATAACAATACTGGTATAAATTGGAAGGAAGTATAGAGAATCCTCAAAGAACTCAAATTAGACCTCGCTTTTGATACCGCAATCCCCTTACTAGGCATCCCAAATAATCGTAAAAATCCTTTTATCGTAAGTACATTTGCACTAGACTGTTTATGGCAGCTCAATTTATAATTGTCAAAATGTGGAAGCAACCAAAATGCCCACCAACCCAGGAATGAATTAAATATGTTTTGATAAACATATTTATATATAAAAATTTATGGGTATTCTTTTTGTGTGTTTGATTGTCCTCCATAAACAAATATACAAAAAACTGTGGGTGGGGGCAGTCACTAACTCCCCCTTTGGGATGTGTTTGTTAAATATTTCATATTCAAAAGAAAAAATTATTATGGCAATTTTTTTCATTTCCATGTAGTGTATTTTATTATTAATGGAAATTTTTATATTTTAGTAATTATTTATAATAAGATTTTTTTGCAAAGAAGTTAAAAAATTTTTTTCAGATTCATATGAGGGTACATATGATTAAGTTACAATATTTGCATTTATTAAGTAAGGTACCTGTTGTAGTTGTGCCCCCACCCGGGAAGTGTGCCATATACCCTTATATTGTGCCCATTAGGTGAGACCACACCGATCTCCCTCCATCCTTCCATCTCCCCCCACCTTGAATTAAATTGATTTTTTCTCTTGTGTGGGTGTGTATTAGTTCATCTACTGGCTTCATACTAGTATTGAAAACATTGGAGACTTGCTTTTCCATTCTTGTGATACTTCGCTAAAGAGAATGTTTCAATTTTTTTTCAATCAGAAAACTTCTCTGGACTAGGCATTTTAATACAGGAGTGAAAACAGGTAACTTTGTGAGATTTATGGCACAAAGTGAAAAAAAGACAATAAAGAAAATTGAAAAGCAGAACAGCCTACTTAAGTACTTTTTTCCAGAGCTATTTTTTTTCCAGTGCTGTTTACATATAAATTGTGGGAGTCCTTGATATTTAGGTATTTATTTCTCCTTTATTCATGAATCACATTTTCACCAGATTTAGACATTGGTGTTGAAAGTACTATTCTTTCAACATGTAAAAATATAAGACCCCTTCTTTCTGGCCTCCATGTTTTCAAAGAGAAATGCCCTGGCATCTAAATTGCCCTTTCACTATGAGGAATATGTAATTTCTCTTTCCAAATTTGAAGTTTTCTTTTCATTTTCATTTTTCATAAGTTAGGTTATGATGTGTATTGGCGTGATTTTTTTTGGGGGGGGGTTGCAAGAAAGTCACTTTCACTTTGGTTGAAAGTGACTCTATTTGAGAATCACTCAGCTTCTTGAATCTGCAGGTTGATGCTTTTTATCTAGTTGGGAAAATTTTTCACTATTATTTCAATAATATCAGCCCCACATTTTGCTCTCCTTCTGAGACTTCAGTTATAATAATGTGTGTATTATTCTCCCTAAGAAGGGGTCCCTGAGGCTCTCATTTTTTCCATTGTATTTCTCTATTGTTTATATTAGGTAATATCTGTTTTCCTTTCTTCAAATGACCTCTTCCTTTCTTCCTTTTTCTTTCTTTACTGATTTCCTATGTCATAGTCATTCTATCATGCCTATTTATGGAGGTCTTTTTTCCACTTATTGTATTTTTTATTTACATAAAATTATTCCTCTGTAACATTTTTATATCTTCCATTTCTGTGCTAAAGCTTTCATTTTTTCATTTGTTTTAAGCACATTAGTAATTTCTCATAGAAAATTATTTTTAAATAAAAATTTATAAACAAAACTTAATTTTAATCAATTTGACAATAAGGTTTTCATAAGCCTTTTATAACCTTTTTTTTTCTTTTGGATTATATGAAGGCAATTATGATTAGATTACTTTGTTTGCATTTGTAAGGTATAAGCCAAGTTTTAGTTTTTAACAGTTGCTTTAAAATCCTTATCAGATAATTCCAACACCTACGTCATCTCCAGGATTGTATCTGTTGATTGTCTTTTCTCATTCAAGTTATAATTATCTTGATATGGTTAATGGTTTTTATTGCATCCAGGGAAAACTGGTTATTCTGTTATGAAACTCTGGATTCTATTTCTTTTTGTTTTATTTTATTTTGTTTGTTTGTTTTATTGTTTAGGATTCATTGAGGGTACAAAGAATTAGGTTACATTGATTGCACTTGTTGGGTTGTGTCCCGCCCCCAAGAGATCTGTCATACACCATAACCACCCAGCCCACTCCCTTCTTTCCCTACTCCCCACCATGTATTAGGTCATCTATTGTCTTCATATTAGAAATGAGTACATTGGATTTTTGTTTCTCCATTCTTGTGATACTTTACTAAGAAGAATGTGTTCTACTTCCATCCAGGTTAATACAAAAGATGTAAAGTTTCCATCTCTTTTAATGGCTGAATAGTATTCCAAGGTATACATATACCACAGCTTGTTAATCCATTCCTGGCTTTGAGGGCAGTGAGATTGTTTCCACATTTTGGCAACTGTAAATTGAGCTGCAATAAACAGTCTAGTGCAAATGTCCTTATGATAAAAATGAGAATGAGAGTGATAGAAGAAATGATACTGATTGGCATAGAGCTAAGGCCATGCCTGGAACTCAAAGATTTTGAGGAACTGGGCTGGGTGAGTTCCTCAAAATCAGGAGCTCCTTACCAGCTTGAGCAAAGCAAGAGTCTTCCTCTGCCAAAAATAGAAAGAGAAAGAAAAGACCAAAAACAAAGAAGAAGAAGGAAAAAATAAATAAGAATGAAAAAGAAAGAAAAATTCTGCAGTGTGGAATTGCCAATACTTTCTTCCAAGAGCCAAAGGTAGAAGCTCTTGGCCTCCTTGAGCCAAACTACTGCCATGACCCCCCTGCTAGAACAAGCTGTGCCACCCCAGCTCTCAGTGAAAAAAGAAAAAAAGGAAATAAGAAGAAGAACAAAAATAATAGATTAAGGAGAATAAAAATACATTTGTATCAAATAAAGAGAGAGAGGGCAGAGGAAAAAAGAAAGACCAACCAAAAAAGGAGGAGATATCTTGGCTGTTGAACGAGCAATTTAAGTGGGAAAGATAAGAAAAGTAAAAGAGTCTCTAGTGTGTCAGATCTCCACCACTCCAGACCACATGCTGTCTTCTATACTCCATCACCTCTCTGCACACCCTGAGCTATGACTCTAGGTAAAGTCCCCATGCCATGTGTGGCTGGGTTCTCTCTAGGAAAGCTCAGTTGAATGATCCTTCTGGTCCACCATCTTGCTCCCCCCACTCTGGTTCTATTTCACCTTTTTTATTAAGTAATAAACACATAGATCATGTATACATTAATGGATTTACGGGGTAAAATGTGCTGATTTTAAATACAATTTGGAATGCTTACATCAAATTAGTTAATATAGCCTTCACCTCATTTACTTAATTATTGTGTTAAGACATTTATACTCTATGCTTAATAGATTAGATTTGACACTTGCATTATGTACCATAGGTATGGTCCCACCATTATCCTCCCTCCATTAAGCCTCCTACCTCCCCTCCCATCCCCCTTCTCTTCCCTCCTTCATCCTGGACTATAGTTGTGATTTATCTTTCATATGAAAGTGTGAGTGATTATAAATTAGTTTCGTAATAGTACTGAGTACTATTGGATACTATTTCATCTTCTATGCAGCAGGCAGCCACTCTACTTAGATGTAGCTCACAGATAACCTCCTGATGAGCTTACAGATATCCTTTAGCAAAAAGGAGAGCTATTCACAGCATTTCATTGCACATACATGGAAAGGAAGGTCATCTTCACCCATCCCCTCTGATACCTTTCTAGCAAAAGGAGAACACTGGCTCAAGTCCTGGTGCAGCTTACTCTACACTGGGCCCTGTCAGCAACATGGAAAGGGAATGTGCAGTGCTGAATCACAGTATCCCATTTTTTCAGGAAGGTGGCAGAAACAAAGTGCTTCACTTGGGCCCTGTGGGTGCTAGATGAGAGTGGAAGGTGGGGCGCCCAGACATCTGAGCAGACCTGCCTGGTACTGCCTCTTACTCCCTCCTCAATGCTTAGCAGATGGAGGTAAGCTCCCCGCTGAGGAAGTGCCTCAGACAATGATGAGTAGAAGTGGAGCATAGAATAATCCCATGCCCCATCATCTCCTTGATGCCAGGTGGAGAGTGAAAGTTCAGCTTCTTAGTGGGCACAGCTGAAACATGAAAGTGGTGGGAAAGTGGAATGCCAGTGAGCCTGAGCTTATTGTTTAACATCATTAATACACAATGGGAGTGAAGCCTCAACTCCCCATGCAGCCCAGGTGACACCATTCTGAAGGGAAATCTAAGTGTCACTATTTGCCTATTTGCAGCACAGCAGTGGACCAGAGTCATAAATGTGGGCTATCCCCAGAGAATGAAAAGTTCTGTCTGGAAGAGACAGTAGGAAGACTCTGGGCATGAGGATAATCTTTAACTCTTGGTGTGCCAAAGGGCACTGAGCCCTCCAGAGAAGGGTTCACATTTGGCACCAGATCTGACTACTGCAAACATCAGAGGCATTAAAGTGACTCCTTTATGCCTCCTATCATGACTCTTTATACCTCCCATACTGTAGCTGTCATTATTGTGGAATTACATTGGCCTTGAGTGTGCTGGATTGTGGGGGTGCACAAATAAAACAAAGACCATTCTCAGACCACAGAAAGAACATTATGAATTGGGGAACACACACGGATAATCAGATGTGGCTGTAACTACAGGTTAGATGTTCAGATGATTAGACTCCCTGTGAAGGTAGAAGAAAAGGACTGGCCTGTGGGATGCCCAGTCAGGCAGATTCCTGGCATCCTGGTGGACTGTGAGAGTGCCCTAAGTTGTGGCAGCTGACTCAGCAGCACAAATCAGGGAGACAGAGGAGACTTCTCCATGGGGGCTAACAGTTCCTGGATTAGCTACAGAAGCCTTTCTGAGGCATTTGAGAACATCATTGAAGTGAGCTTGAGTTACACACTCTAGTTCTTGTGACTTCCCTCAGAGAATAGTCACAAAAGGCAAGCTCCTCAGTCTGTGTTCCCTTTCTGCCCTGAGAAAATCATCTCTGCTGCTCCCAAAGTATTCCATGTCCATCAACTTCTATGAGCTGGTTGTCTTCAGTTTCTCTTTCTACTTAAGCTTCATTTGCTTTGTTTTATCTCCTTTTCCTTCCACCACTTTGTCAGCAGAGTGGTGCACACATCTACCTCTCACCCTCTTATGGCATTTTCTTATTTACCTTTATTTCCTTTACATCTTTCAGGAAGGTGACTTTCCTCGGGGAACTATATGCTCTCGTACTGGTTGTGTAGTCACAGACTTACGTGGTGATACTTCAACTGCTCATCAGGCATATTTTCACAAACCTCTCCTAGGCTCCATCCTTATGATTTAATCTACAATATACATCCTGTCATTTCCTAAGAGCACTATAAAAAGAGGAGCTGATTTTTTTGAAAAATTAAATTTTCTGAAAGTGAAATTTAAGAGAACAGAGAATACAACCTGTCAGGCAAGGGAATAAATGATAATTTGTACTTAGTACTACATGCTAGCCACTGAATAAATGCAAAGATGCAGACAATCTTTATGTGTGTGTCTCCATCCCTTAGCTCTCTGAACCTACTACCTGTGTCCTGTACCAAGCTCATCTCCTGCAAATAGATTTTCAGGTTCAACAATAAAGATTAGAGTGTGTGAGAAAGGCTAGAACTCACAATTTAGACCTGAGAGTGAAAAACACTCCTTTTATGGAATATTTATGCTTTTTTGAGGGAATCATGGGCCCTCTGGCAGTAAATTGTCTGCACTTCTTCTAGAATCTGAGGCAGTTTAATTTTTTATTCTGTCCTCACCACCAACCCTTAGTGTCTGGGCCCACTCGCCTTCTTTTCATGTTACCAGCTGGCCCTTCACCGTATAGAGACCAGTCACCATTTGGCAAGTTCCTCAGACAGCACAACTGTATCTCAACTTCTTGGCCTTCAGCTGGCACAGCACTGTAAGTCATTTACAGAATTTTACCTTTATAGCCTTAAGAGACATTAATAGAGAAGCAAATGCCAAAAATGTTGACATTTCACCTGCAAAGAATTATAAAACATTTATAATATCATTCTCACTCTCTCTTCTGTGGTAAAGGGGATTAGCCATCATCACCTGCTCAGGGGCTGCCTTTGTTTAACTTACTCCTTAACCCTCACCCCCCAATTCTAGTCAGAAGAGTTCATCGATATCATTAGTTCAGGAAAGTCTCTATCCTTTGACCCATTTAACAGATTTTATACATAGTTAATTTACAAGAGACTCAAATTTATACATAGTTAATTTAGAAGACACTCCACTGTCCTTTGAAGAGCTGTGAAAAGATTGTTAAGCTCAAATTCCTGTTCTGAAAGATAATACTACTCTGGAATAACATCTACCACCTTTTTTGTCCCATAATAACATTTTGACATCAATAACTTACATTGAGAAGATAATTTAAATTGTTGCTTTCTTGATCCTATTGTGCTGTGATAGTAACACATCAATATATCAATTTCTATTACTAGGGAGAAGAAAGTAACTGAATCAATGGCTTCTAGTGTTTATCATCCTTTTTCCTCACTATCCATACTTCACTAAGCTGCAAGCTTAATCTGTCCAAAAGCCTTTCCATTTCCTAATATTTGATCTGAAAAGGCAGATTTTTATAGATGTAACATCCTTCCATTGACATAGTAAAGGTAGTATCTTGATCCAAACTTCCTGTGATAGCATCAGGTAAATACCTTGTATAGTTTTTTTATCCTTATGCCACACTGCTCATGTCTATTGTGGACCAGGCAACTTCACAGCCATTACTCAGCCATTTAGATGCAACATTTCACCTCATATCCATGTCCATGGCCAGTGTTTGTGTTCTGCCTCCTCCTCTGCTAACTCTCTTTATTAACAGGGTCAAGATAAAACAGATATGCAACAAAGTATTACCTTTTATTTTTCCTTGATTTATTTCTGACCCTTCAGGGCCATGTTTATTCTTCCCTCCCTTGTTGGTCCTGTTACACACCACCCAAGGAAATTTACATTTCAGTATACACATTGACTAAATTTTTATTTGAAAACAGCATTTTCATGTTGGTGCATCAAAAATAATATAAATAGATGGATTAATGGAGATATCGATAGTTATGTATACAACGGTTTAACTTACAATATTTGACTTTATGATGGTACCAAATCAACATTAGGTAGAAATTATACTTCAAAAATAATTCTGTTTTTCACTTTCAGTATTTTATTCAATAAATTACATGTTATAAAACAGACATTGTATAAGATGATTTTATCCACCTGTGGACTAACGTAAGTGTTCTGAGTATGTTTAAAGTGGTCTAGACTAAGCTATGATATTTGGTAAATTATATATATTAAATTCAATTTTTAATTGAATATCCTCAACTTACAATGGTTTTCTTGGGCTATAATCCCATTGTAAATAAAGAAGCATTTGTATGATAAACCAAGTAGGGGCATAATTTAATAGAAGAATCTAGGTGGTTGGCATACAGTTGATTGTGATACAATTTTTCAAATTTTCTTCGTATTTTTTTTCACTTTAAGATTAATATGACAATACAAAAAATGGGTTACATTATTTGCATTTATCAGGAAAATATATCTTAATGGATTATATTTAACTTTCTAATCTGGATTGCCCTTCTCTCTCTTACAAATATAATGAAAGTATTGTTCCATCACAGAAGACATGTACCAATGTTATTATTTCTCATTGCCCTATTGTATTCCACATTATATGTATGTATACATATATGATAGCACACATAACATATATGTGTGTGCATGCTATCATTAATTTAGCTTGTATTATTCTTTGGAAATCATTTCTGATATGTCACCATATTTTTGTTTAATAATTACTCAACAGACTGTTATTAAATATGTATTTACAAACAACCATTTGAATAGAAAGGCCAGAAACATAAGAAATAATAAACTGCTATATTTTGTGTTCCAAGAAATAGAGGTAAAATAAAAATACACATATCGATTTGTACCTAAATTATAAAACACAGGCAACTCTTATAGCAATTTCTATAAAAGGCAAAAAATTGAATTTTTAAAATACATTAGGAAGAATGGCAAAAAAAATCTGTGAGAGGCATAAAGCTTAAAAAATATCATAAAATAATATTTCAGCAACTCTACAGAAGGAACTACTATCTCCAGTTCATATTATTGCACCATCCAGTCTAAGGTTATAGTTATAGAAGTAACTTAAAGAAGGAAATTGATCTAGTTCTTAACTCCGTGAATAAGAAAACTAAGCACCCAAAGGCACTGATATCTAATGATTGATTAGAACACGTGGAAAAACATGAACTGAACTGGCTATAATGAAATTGCTCCACAGACCCAAGAGATGAATTCACTTTGCTAGTTTCTCAGCTATAACTTCCCACACCCTCATGCTAAAGCTCACGTCGGGCATGGAGAGACTTATTGAAAAAGCCACAATGTTAGTTTCCTAATCACATTCACTTCTGCTTTGTAAAGAACATATGAATCACCTGGTCCCGGATCTGTTTGGTCTTGATCCCATAAATGATAGGATTCAGCAAAGGTGGAGCCAAAATGTAGCCATTGGCCAGCAGGACACGGATATGGGGCAAGATGTGACGTCCAAATCTCTGTGTGAGGACTGAGAAGAAACCAGGCCCATAAAAGAGGATGATGACACAGACATGAGAGCCACATGTATTGAGAGCTTTGTGGCGAGCATCTTGGGAAGGCATGTGGAAGATAGCACAAAGAATCAGCACATAAGAAATACAAATTAGCAAAATATCCAAGACCATGGTTGACAGCACAACAAAAACACCATACCAGATGTTTACTCGGATGTCATCACAAGAAAGATGGGCCAAGACAATTTCTGTACAAGCAGTATTTGGGAGGATGTTACTTTTGCAGAAAGTCAATCTTTTCAAAAGAAATATTACAGGAAAAACTGTACCATAACTTCTTAGATATATAATCATAGCAATTTTCACAATAAATGCATGTGTAAGAATAGTGGTGTATCTCAGTGGGTAGCAAATGGCAATGTAGCGGTCAAATGCCATCAACAACAAGATGCCTGACTCAAAGATGAAGATGGAGTGGATGAAGAAAAGCTGAGTGATGCAGCAATTCAGGGAGATCTCCCCAGCATGGAACCAAAAGATGGCCAAGGCCTGTGGTACTATGGATGTAGGTAAGACAATGTCTGCTCCAGCTAGCATGCAGAGGAAGAAGTACATGGGCTCATGGAGGCTGCGCTTTGAGAGGATAATGAAGATGAGGAGGCTGTTCCCAAGTAAGGAAGTGACATAGGAAATGAAGAAGGGGATGGAAATCCACATGTGCTGGTCTTCTAGGCCAGGGATGCCCTGCAAATAGAAGACTGTATGGCTAACACCAGTGTGGTTTAAGGTAGTCATGCCTGGAGAAACATTTCAGGTCTTCACTTCCAATTCGCAGAGATAGAGGAAAAGTCAGATTACACTCAAAGATTTCCTTTGATGTCACCCAGTGCCTTTGGCACCTACCTGATCCCATTCCATTCTGAGGATACCAGGAACTATATTATATATAAAAATGAATAAGTCATGACTCACTTTCTCATATGGTCTTAACTTATAACAAAAAAGGTAGACACTTACATAATGATAGAAAATAAAATGATTAAGTTAATATCTTAGTTGTACAAATAAAACTCATACAGCAACACAAGGGGAAAAGTAATTCACTTAATATTTGTGAAGTATTTAAGAATGAGTCCACATATGAAGTTACCTCTGCAGATAGTTTCAATAGGTGGAAGGAGTGGCAAAGAACATTCTTCTTATGGGAGGTAGAGAATAGAGCTAAGTTGGAGTTCCGGGATTAGGATCTTCTCCATGGGTGAACATCTAAGTACTAGAATGATTGATTGTCTAAGCCAAGGTCACTCTAGGAAACTTTTCAAATGGCTCATAAAAGCTTTCACAGCCTTGATCCAGATCACGTCATCCAGATGCCTTCAGCATTGTGGAAAGGTCACTACAAACTTCCTGTCAACAGAACAAGAACTTTGACTCACCCCAATTCAGAGGGCTTGCATGACCTCTCTCTCCATAAGTTCTTCTTTTCCCTAATTTCATTAAAAGTATAATATCAAAGTGCTGATCTCATGGCTGAGAGCACATCTGATTACCCAAGTTGATTGGGAACTTTCTGTGATCTGAGTATTGTCTTTCTATGTGTGTATTTCTAGAACCTAGCACACTGGAGCACAGTGTAAGTCCTCCAAATATGTAAGAACACAACTCTGTGACAAATACTGCATGGGTGTCATGAAGAATTAGGGCAAGAAAATCATGAATAAACCCCTTTAAATGTTTTGAATGTTTGTAGTAGTCAGTGTCCAGGGCCAGGATGGAACCTTACCTGTAAGAACTCAGCACAAAGAGCTAAAGATGTCCTCAAAGCCAGCATCTCCCCATTCTCTCCTTGGTAACAACAGGAGACTCCAGTCCAATAGTGTGCTGATAAACTGGCTCACATAAATAAATAAATAAATAAATAAATAAATAAATAAATAAATAAATAAACGCCTGATTTATAGTATTTGTAGGTTTTCAAGGTAGATATACACCCACCATGGCCAATTTCCAGCTACCAAATGGTATCACTAAATATGAATCTGAAATATATGCAATTTACTCTCACAAGCCGGTATTAATGGCTTCAACACATAACTGTTGTAGTCTCTCCAAATAAGTCTATTTCACTCCAAAAAAAAGAAGATTTTAATATTTGTAGCCATTATCTAAAGGGCTCATAACATCTAGTAGGGAACAGGTCTTTCCTCCCTGAAATGTCATCCCACAACCATAAAAATACACTCATCTGCCTCAAATGAAATTCTCATAATCATATTATGATTATGAAATTAACCATAATATGACTCTCAGAGTGATGAGGGCTAAGGAACTGAGATTTGGGGCATTTATATGAGGCCCTCAGGGAGAGCCTGTACCCTAGAGAGTGCAGACACAGAGCTGGGTTTTTAACAACTCCCTCTCTGACCTACACGTTTGGGTCACATCATTATGGCTGTCCCCTGTTCACACCACATTACCTCAGGAATAGATGCACATGTGTGGTTTTTTTTAATTAATAAAGTGTTAGCATTTCTACACAAATATTCCTGTGTCTTTAATGAGAGTTAGCAACTATTAATTTCATTTCAACCAGCACAAGTAATTGGAAATTAATATAAAAATTATTTTAAAACACTGTAATAATTCCATGTTTTGACATGTATTTTTGAACATTGTTTTCTGAACCTTGAAATTGAACATATATCATACGTTTAAACTCATTTAAACTTTGGAATTTATAATAATAATGTGTTAAATATTTACATGAAATACTTGAGCATCTTTCAAAAAACTACTTGAACTACACATATGACTCAAGTTCAAATATGAAAAACATCGTATACCTTATTTTCATTTGGCTACCAAGTAATCTACCTTTAATTTTTAGTTTTTGTGTTCAGTCAAGCTACTCTTACTAATAAAATTATCCCATTTTTATTTTTTTTATTATCCAATTTTCATATCATGTTTATATCTTTTTATTTTTATTTAGTTAGTCCAAGCATATGGTGCATAGGTATTTGTAAAGAATAAACAGTTTTATGTGTAAGAATCATTTTTGTGTCTATATGTAATAATAAAACCAATATCCTAGTCAGAATGAAATAAGGAGCTTATTCAGAAGGATTCTACTCCCACTTAAATCAGAAGGAACTCAATAAAAATTCTTACTTGATTTGTGCTGGGGTTTTTTTTTTTAATTAAATCATAGCTGTGTACATTAATGCAGTCATGGGGTACAGTGTGCTGGTTTTGAATACGATTTGAAATATTTTCACCAAACTGATTAACGTAGCCTTCATGGCATTCTCTTAGTTATTGTGTTAAGACATTTATAGTCTACATTTAGAAAGATTCACAAGTACCCTTGTAAGACGGACCATAGGTGTGGTCCCACCAATCACCCTCCCTCTACTCCTTCTCCCCCCTCACTCCCTCATTCCCGTATTCTTGGACTATAATTGGGCTTATGAAATTTTGTATGAAAGCTATAAATTAGTTTCATAGTAGGGCTAAGTACATTGGATACTTTTTTTCCCATTCTTGATGTACTCTGCTAAGAAGAATATGTTCCAGCTCCATCCATGTAAACATGAAGGAGGTAATGTCTTCATCTTTCCTTAAGGCTGCATAATATTCCATGGTGTACATATACCACAATTTATTGATCCATTCATGGATCAATGGGCACTTGGGCTTCTTCCATGACTTAGCAATTATGTATTGGGCTGCGATAAACATTCTGGTACAAATATCTTTGTTGTAATATGATTTTTGGTCTTCTGGATATATACCTCGTAGAGGAATTGCAGGATCAAATGACATGTCTATTTTTAGTTCTCTACGTGTTCTCCAAATATCTTTCCAAGAGGGACGTATTAGTTTGCATTCCCACCAGCAGTGTAGAATTGTTCCCCTTTCTCCATTTCCATGCCAGCATCTCCGGTTTTGAGATTTTGTGATATAGGCTAATCTCACCAGAGTTAGATTTGAGTAGTTTTGAGTTTTTAAGTAGTTTTGATTTGCATTTCTCTGATGATTAATAATAATGAGCATTTTTTCATATGTCTGTAGGCCATGCGCCTGTCTTCCTCAAAGAAGTTTCTCCTCAAGTCCCTTGCCCACCCTGAGATCACCTGTTCTATTCTTGCTAATATGCTTGAGTTCTCTGTGTTTTTGCTGTTTTTATAATGAGTTTTACTTTCATTGTATAAATATTCATCATCAATAGGGGGCTGTGATAGTTAATTTAATCAACTTTCTTACCAATATATTTGGTTAGACACTTATCTGAATGTATTTTCTCAGAAGAGAATAACATTCAAAAACTAAAACATAGCAAATTTGCTTTGAGAAAAGTGAATTACTCTTCATAATGTGAGTAGGCCTCATTCAATCAGTTGAAGACCTTAAGAGAAAGCAGACTAAGGTCCTAAGAAAGAAGGGATTACACCTCCAGATGGTGTTTGGACTAGAGCTGCAATGTAACTTTTCCCTCAGCCTCCAGCCTGCAAGCCTACCCTGTAAATTTGGACTTGAGAGCCAGCAAAAATGTGTGAGCCCATTCCTAGAAATACATATATATTTGTATATTCTATTGGTTCCGTTTGTCTGAAGAATCCTAACTAATATAGAAGGCAAGAATTTTTATTAGAGACATCTGAATAAATTCCTGCTGGGAAACTACCTGGGATTAGAATGCTTTATTATAGGGAGAGTGGATCTCATTTCGTAAGAAATTGCCAAAACTTCTTTCAAAATAACTGTTCCATTTTATACTCTAACCAACATTGTGCAAGAATTCTACTTGCTTAACATCCTCACCAACAATTGTTACATATCTATTTTTGGAATCTATTTAAATAATTGTGGTAAAAGTCTAATGGTATCCAATTGATGTTTAATTTGCATTTCCCTGTGACCAATAAATAATGATCACATACTTTATGTGTTTCTGGTCCATTTGTATGTCTTCCCTACTGGTTTGTTTTTCTAATGTGTTGTCCAATTTTTTTTTTAGCATTTCTTACCTTTATATTTTTGAGTGTAGGAGATTTTATATACCCGGAATACCCAGTCCATTGTCAGTTACATATTCATCAAATATGCTTTCTTGGCCTGTGGTTTGCCTTCCTTTATCTCTTAATGGGACCTTTTGATGAGAAAAGCTTTTACTTTGATGTAGTCTACTTTACAAATGTGTTCTGTTTATGGTTGTTGCTTTTTCTTACCTGGTAATAGAACTTTCCCAAACCTCATATCACAGCAAGATTCTCTGTTTCTCCTAAAGGTGTCATGTTTAAGTTTAACTTTTAGGTCTATGGTTATTCATGATTTAATTTTTATGAAAAGTGAGGTAAGAGTAAAAATTTGCTTATATCCACACATATATACACAGTTTTGATAGAATCATTTTTTAATATGACTTTCCTTTAGTAATGGGATTATTTAGATAACTTTGTGGAAAAATAAGATGTTCCTGTGGGTTTTTCTGGACTCTCTATTCCAGTCCATTGTTCTATTTGTCTATTTTTTATGACAGTACCACACTATTTTATTATAAATATTGATTTCTCATAGAGTAAATGCTTCAACTTTGTTCTTCTTTTCCAAATTGCTTTAGATATTCAAGGTCCTTTACATCTTCATATAAAGTTTAGAATCAACTGGTAATTTTTTTAAAAAAGTTCTGTTAGATGAGATCAAGAAGGAAATTTCCAAATTTTTAGAACAAAACAACAATGAAAACATGAGTTATCAGAACCTCTGGGGTACCACAAAGGCAATCCTAAGAGGAAAATTTATAGCACTGCAAGCCTTCCTCAAGATAATGGAAATTCTGCTGTATGGCTTCTTCTGAGCTAACATTCTTCTCCTCACTCCCATGCCACAGAGTCAGCATAGAGCAGCACCAGCCCTGTCCCCCTCCACTCCTCTCAAGGACATGCCCAAGAATGTGGACTCCCTGGGGGACCCACCTGCAGACCTTGGGGTAAGAGTAGGGTAGGAATCCTTGGAGTTAAGACTTGCAGGTAGGGAATATATACAGTTTTATACAGTTTTACAGTTTTATGCCTGGCAGGAGGGTGCTATGGCATGCCAGCAGGGGTAGGAGGTCCAGTTTTTAGGGGGTCTCTCCCGTGGGATAAAGTGGCAGGATGTTTGAACTCTGCTCACTTGTTTGCATGGAGTAAACTGCGAGCCCTTCTTGTAGGGGAGGGGACTCCTGTCCACTTGGTGGTGGATTTTGTACCTTTTGACTGTATTTTGGGGGTTGTAGATCACCTCAGCAAGGTTGAAGCGCATTCCTCAATCTTCTCTCTTGCCTCCACTCCAACCATCAGCTCTCTTGCTAAACTTCTGTTCTTGAAGCCTCCCTCTGGACAGGAGCTTCTGTAAGAAGCAGGCTGCAACCCACCATCTAGGCTCTGCCCCCTTCACTTTTGATCTTATGATCTTTATTTGTCTCTGACCTTTGACATAATTTCTATGGTCATGACCTTTAACTGCTCAACCTTACTATCAGAAGGTGCTTCCTTTGGTAAGCTGTTTCTATGTACATTGCTCTCTACGGCTTTGTATCAACAGCAGGTGAGAGAGAAGTCCAGGAAAGGAAGCTAGAGCATGATTATATGTGGGCTCAGTCAATAGAAAATTAGATGGTAGCTAGAGATGACAGCTATGGAAATAGGCTGCAGGGAAAGTGATTGCAGCTTGGTGTTTTGATAATCTGTAACTAGTAGGCAATTGTTATAAAATATTTCTGATCCCCTGGTAAACTGAAGACAAAATATAAAGAATAATGGATAAATGTATGATAGTATTGATATATTTTGAGATATACTATCATACTATACTTCATGCTATATAATAGTATTTTGAGATATACTATACTTCATATTATGACATATTTTGAGATATACTATCATACTACATACTATAAAGTAATTTTTAGAATCTTAGAACTTGGGTAGATATAAGAAACCATATAGCCCAGAAATTCTTACCTAATCAAAGTTAGGAATCCTTTCTATACAACAATGCCCACAATAAATACACACAAAATCGTACTTCAAATCTTTCTTCCTCAACTTAGATATCAGACATCACATAAAGAACCCTGACTATACTTTGGGAGCCCAAGGCATAAGGATTAATTGAGGCCAGGACTTCAAGACCAAACTAGATAACATACCTTGCCTCATCCCTATAACAAATTTAAAAATTAGCTTGTAGTCCCTGTTAGTTGGGAGGCTAAGGCAGAAGGATCACTGGAGCCTTAAGAATTGGAGGTTACTGTGTACTATACTATAATTATGCCACTGTACTGTAGCCTGGGCAATGGAGATAGTCCTTTTTAAAAAAACAAACAAACAAACAAAAAATAACCCTCCCACCCTAACTAATCTCAATATTAGAAATTTGTGTGTTTGAATGAGGTAATGGAAGTCTAGGCAAAATAAAAAATCTACTAAGGATGGCATGGAGTGTATAGTACCAGGGCTAGAGCCTGAATCTCCTAAATGCCGCTTCTGCAGTCTATCAACCGAGAGAAAAAAAAAAAAAAAAAGGATGGTGTTGTTATTAGTCAAGAGATTAACCTGAACCAATCAGAGAAACAATTTAGGGTAGTAAGGGGAGTGATTTTAAGCTTCTTTGTTGTTGTTGTTATTGTTGTTTGTTTTCCTATTAAAATAAGGAGTATAATTGACATACAAACATCTACTGAGTGTGGGTAAGGTAGAGAGGCAATTGGAACTGTCATAAACTGCTACTGGGAGTGGGAATGATAAAACTACTTGGGAAAACATTTGTCAGTTTTTTAAAAAAATATTTATTTGCCATATAACTCTGCAGTGACACTTTTGGGTATTTAACCAATACAAATTAAAGTATATACACATGCAAAGACTTGTACACAAATGTTTATTATATCAGCTTTATTTACAATGACCCACATCTGGAAACAACTTCAAAGCCTTTGGTTTTTAAGTAGACAGTGGTAGGTTAAAAGCATTGTCCTGGCCATTGTTGAAGGAATGCTCATAAAGTTCTTATAGAGGAGTAGAGATCCCCAGTTAAAGCATCCAAGCATATTTGCAACTGAAAGATTTCATTCAAATCCCTGTGCAGTCTGAGGCAGAAGAATTTAGTTTGTTGGGAGAAAAGGATATTATGAAAATAGCAATGGCTACTCATTTTGATTTTCTCACTAGCTTCCTGAGTATCTTTAAGCAAATCATTTACCCAAGTCGTCTATGAAATAGGAGAGGTTTACTGAGGGGAAGTTTGAAGTGCCTCCTGATTTGAAGTAATGAGCTGATAATTTGCTTACTCTGATTTAAAGAGATCTGAAGCTTCGCTTTTGTTTTCCTGTCAATTGTTTGAGGGTTGTTCCTTCTAAGAGACAAGATTTCCTGCAGCATTGGCAATGCCAGCAGGGCTGCATTTTTCCCATTTCTGGGTCTAGCTCTCCAAGAACTGAGTGCTGCTACCTTGTTGATTCCAACTGTTCATAACACATAGCAAGATAGTTCCAACAATTTCATTTTGGGGGTGTGGTAACCGGAAAGATTCCTGGAATATTAGGCCATTTAGGTAGGAAAAATTAATAATTCAGTCCTTACCTAATAAAACTGAAAAAGAATATGAAGATGATATGTAATCATTTTGCTCTAAGATACGATGTCATGTTGGAATCAAATCCATTATTGTGATAAATTTCATCAGTTTCCCATGGTGGAACTTCTTGTTAGATTATTGCCTCAGAAAGTCCCTTCCCCTAAAAAAGCCCCTTCCTACCCTTAAACTTACAACTCTTCCCCTAGCACAGGGAGTGGCTTGCTTACCTCATCACCCTGGCCCAATTTCCTGCTACCTGCCCCTAATGGCTCTTTCTGCTAGAGAAATAACTCCTTATTGGTTATCTCACTAGCCCATCACCATTCTAAAACTCCCCTATATAAGAATATGTCCCCCCTCCCCGCCCTCGCCATTTCTCTCTTTCCCGCCTTCCTCTGTCTTCCTTCTCTGCTCTCTGCTTTCTTTCTCTTCCCTCTTGCTCTTGCTCTACTCTCTCTCTCTTCTCTTCCCCACTCTCTCCCCTCTTCAGTGCTGCTCTTCAGCCTCCCTCCCCCCACCAGTAAAGACCTTTTGTACAAGCTTCAGTGGTCTGAGAATTCTCTGCCGGTCGAAGTGCCTCTCTTTTGTCTGGTGTCAGAAGTGGGATGTAATTGGGGAATACTCCCAAGGGTGGCTTCCACCTCTTCCACGGGGTGTTAGCTCCCGGGGGCTCCCTATCCACTTCATGCACTCCTGGCAACTCACCACCACATTGGCTTGTGTCTATCCGCCAAGGTTCTCTAACCAGCATGCAACATTGGCCTCATTCAGATTTGGTAAGTACCCTTTGGGAGCAAGGTTTTTCCCTAAATCATGGACTAAAGTGCTTACATTCCTGGTGATTCATCCGTTCTCAGAGCTTGAATTCCCTATTCCCATTAACATTGCCTGGCTTAGCCCAGGGCTTTCACGCCTCACATGAAAATTCCTGAGTCAGGTCTCAAGCTTTCTTGGCCTCATAGGTCTGATACTATTTAAGCATAGTGATGGCTATGCCATAAATAGTCATCCTTGTTCACTCAGCCAGCACAAAGTAGCAGACACATCCTCCCTTTGTCCTGGTCCTGTGTGATTCACACTTTATTCTTGCTACAAATTGCCAGGAGTGCAGGCCATTCAGTCCCACCTAGCTCCCTCTCGGGGTACTTATCACCCCACCTGGTAAAATTAGAATTAACTTAAAGCCAAAAAATCAATTAAACTCTTTACCCAGATTTGACTATTTTACAAAACTAAACAACCAAAGTATCTAACCAAACTATAATTCATTCAATTTTTCTTTAATTTAAAATGTATATAACTATTATGAGCACCTTGGCAAATAGAGCGAGGTCTTCTATATTCAGAACTTCTCATATCTTAAAACCAAACCTAATTTATATTCAAGTAATTCCAAAATTCTTATAACAAAAAACTTGTCTACTCTCTATCTCCATAAACAAAACCTATTCAACCCAACCGATAACCCCCTGCTGTGTAGGAATGCAACCACCAGTCCTGAAACAAAGGCCCAGTTACCTCCACCCTCTGTCCCTCCTACTTCTCCATCAACCAATCTAAACTTGTCTTCTAACTCTTCCCCTCCAGCTAGCCCTCAGAATTTGTTCTTCAAGATTCTTTTCGACTTTCCCTTACAGTGCTTGTTAACCTTAAATAGTTTGCCACCAGCTTTAAACTACATTCCCAGGCAGCCCAGCTCCAGAAGGACCCAAGCCCAGCATGCCGGGGGCCACTGCTGGCCTCACACCATCCACAGGCTAAGCCTTGATCAGAGAGACTTGGGCCCCACATGGGTAACACTGGGGAATGAGTCTTCTGTCTGCAGCATTTCCTGCGCCCCACCTCCCGACTCAGTCCAATGCCGACTACTTTAAAAACACTTCCAAACCTCTTTATCCCTTTCTTCCTCCACCTCCCCCTACCGTGCCACTATATAAACTAAATTCCTTTACTTCTAATCCTTCTCATTTTATTCAAAAATTTCAATTTATTACTATATCCTATGAACTTACCTAATGTAATATTTTTATCATTTTACCTAATACCCTAACCTCTAACTAACACAAAGGAGTGTGAGAGAAGGCAAAAGAGGCAGCAAATCAATTTCATATATCAAACAATAAACATCCTACAAACAACACTACAATCCCTAACTCCCAGACAAATTAAAATTATTATAATAATACTGTGAGAAGGCTTGGAGCCTGTGGCTCGCTCAAGCGGCTAAGGCGCCAGCCACGTACACCTAAGGTGGCAGGTTCGAATCCCCAGCCCTGCCCGCCAAACAACACTGATGGCTGCAACCAAAAAATGGCCGGGCGTTGTGGTGGGCGCCTGTAGTCCCAGCTACTTGGGAGGCTGAGGCAAGAGACTCGCTTGAGCCCAGGAGTTGGAGGTTGCTGTGAGTTGTGATGCCATAGCACTCTACCCAGGGGGACAGCTTGAGGCTCCATCTAAAAAAAAAAAAAAAAAAAAAGAAAATCACTAAGGCAAATAATATCAAACCAG
>CAUYQV010174718.1:0-20928 GCA_963574575.1 Galagoides demidoff | reverse complement strand
GTCTCCTGCCTCCACCTCCCAAGTAGCTGGGACCACAGGTGCCTGCCACAACGCCTGGCTATTTTTTTTTTTTTTTTTTTTTTTGGTTGCAGCCATCATTGTTGTTTGGCGGGCCTGGGCTGGATTTGAACCCACCACCTTAGGTGTATGTGGCTGGCACCTTAGCCACTTGAGCCACAGGTGCCAAGCAAGTTTGCACTTTCTAAACTTACTTGACTCTCTTATGTTGTAGCATGTATAAGTACTTTACTCTATGGACATATGACATCAGCTTTTGGTATTGTACATAAGAAATCTTGGCCTAACCCAAGGTTACAGAGACTTTCTCCTGTTTTCTTTTTCTTTTCTTTTCTTTCTTTCTTTCTTTTTTTTTTTTTGAGACAGAGTCTTACTTTGTCACCCTCCCTAGAGTACTATGGCATCATAGCTCACAGCTACCTCAGACTCTTGGGCTCAAGTAATTCTTTCACCTCATCCTCCCAAGTAGCTGGGACTACAGGCACCCACCACAATGCCCAGCTATTTTTAGAGACAGGGTCTCGCTCTGGCTCAGGTTGGTCTCGAACTCGTCAGCTCAGGTGATCTGCCTGCCTCGGCTTCCCAAAGTGCTGGGATCACAGGCAAAAGCCACTGTATCCGGCCTCCTATGCTTTCTTGTAAAATTGCATAGTTTTATTTCTGCCAGTTTACTTTTAAGTTTTTTTCTTATCTTTAATCCTTGTGTTATATGCTTTGATTTAACATTATTATCATCATCAGTTTTGGCTGTGAATTTTATAAGGAGGTTGAAGCCTGGAGAGGTTACGTGTCTTTCCTATCATGGCACAAGTGGGTATAGATATAACTAACCTGTTTTGGACAGTAATACTTACTCCTTTGACACACAACTTAGGGGTTTGTGTACCAAAGATTATTTTTGGATTATTCAGTACATAAATTACCTGTAATATTTTGACATTCTTTCTTAAATTGTGGTTTATATTGTCTAGGCAAAGGATAAAGAACAGACAGCCAAAGCAACCAAATTTTTAGCCTTGGACAAATGCTTACCACATAGAGACTTTCTTCAGGTAAAATGAATTAAGTAATTTTATAATATAGATTTACTCTTCCAGTGATTAAAAAAATTACTAATTTTCCTTTTAGAATTTATTTGTATTCTTTGTAATTTATGTATTTTGAGATTCTTTGGGCATGTTTTAGTTAAATAAGTTCTTTTTAAATTTTATTGAGTTATATTAAAAAATCTTAGACTGTTAAAAATATAGATGTATTTCTTAAAATTATTTCTTTCTGCCTATAGGTGTTAGAAATAAAACATGACCCCAGTGCTCCTGATTACTTGGAGTATGATATTGAATGGCTAACTATTCTCAGTGCTACTGATGATCTTATTAATGTGACTGGGCACCTATGGAGTATGCCTGAAAATAATGGCCTGCATGCAAGGTAAATCTGACCTCATTTAGGACTTGCCTTCTTCATCACGTGCATAATTTTTATCTTTCCCATTATTGTCTTTAAGCAAGGGAATTGTTGAATGAATGTCAGAACATAATTAAAGGTTTACTGACTGGTATAAGTGTATAAAACTACAGGTTTTCTATCTAAGAGAGATAAGAAGATAGGCTTGAACATTAACTCAAATAAGTTTATAAGTGAAAAGGTATCCCTAAAATTGTAATATGGTGAAGATTTACTTCACACAGTAAAATAATTTGTACATGTTTGGGGTATATGTTAAAGATGGCTTTTTCTGAGAATTATTTTTATTTCTAAATGGTTCTTTGCTAAATTAACTATAATTGTACTAAATGGAATTTTGACAGATAGCTTATTTTTTTATCCTTGCACCTGAGGTCTAAGTTAGAGTTCATCATTTATTGTTTAAAGCTGAAAAATGTAAAAAGTTATTGTTTTGAATTTTGATAGGTGGGATTATAGTGCAACAGAAGAAGCTATGGAGGAAGTTTTGGAAAAATTGAATCATGACCTCAAAGTTCCATGTAACTTCAGTATAACAGCTGCTTGTTATGACCCTAGCAAGCCACAGACACAAATGCAGCTGGTTCATAGGCTCAATCCTCAGACTACTGAATTTTGTGCTCAGCTTGGCATCACAGACCTCAATGTTAGGCTTCAGAAGGCCAAGGAAGAACATCAATTTTGTGGGGAATATGAAGAGCAGGATGGTGTGGAGAGTAATGATTCTGGAGAAGATAGGAGTGAATACAACACAGACACATCTGCTCTGTCTTCTATTAATCCAGATGAAATAATGTTAGATGAAGAGGAGGAAGATGAAGATAGTCTTGTAAGTGCACACAGTGACATGAATACACCATCTGTAGAACCGTCTGATCAAGCTTCTGACTTTTCTACAAGCTTTTCTGATGTCAGGATCTTGCCAAGTTCCATGTTGGTATCTTCTGATGATACATTGGGTTCCCCAGTTGTTACAGAGGGAAAATGTGATGAGGCTGTGGAGTCAGGGGATGGGGAGGACTTAACCAAGGTGCCATTGAAGAGGTTGAGTGATGAACATGAACCTGAACAAAGAAAGAAAATCAAGAGGAGGAATCAGGCCATCTATGCTGCAGTAGATGATGATGACGACTATGCAGCTTAAGACACTGTACTTGCCTTAGTATTCTATGTAGATACGTGATTTTTGAAAGCATATTTTTAGAGTTGGATTTTTGACTAAAGGCTTAATTTTATAATAATGAAGTTATATAAGAGAATTTTAGTAAGAAATTGACTTTAGGCCTTTGTATGTTTCAGATACATATTAAATTTTTATATATTTACTTGAGTAGATACCTTTTGGGGGAAGATACACAGTATTCCCTTTCATTTGTTCAGCAAATACTTACTGAACACTGACTTTGTACCAAGCACTCTTCTGTAATATGGGACTATAAAGATGAGTAAGAGGGATTTTTGCCTCCAAGGAGATATTACTGTAAACATTTTGGTGTTTAAAATATTATATTTTGTTTTACAAATTGAAGTCATTATTGTACATATAATTATGTATGCATTCTTTTCATTTATTATAAGTGTTTTCCCTAGTCGGCTTTTAATGCCTGTCAAATAAAAATTGAAATTGAAGATAGCAGATAAGATATTAGGAAATAAATTATCATAAATATTATATATTGGTAGACAAAATCTTACACTTCATTGCTGAGATTAGCATCAAGTTACTGTTGCATAGTGTATTTTAGATTGATCTTTAATTTCTGTGTAACTATAGTAACTACGAACAGGTTAGTTTTGGCATAGTTCACCTTAGTATTAATTACATGCAGGGATCAAGTTGCACAAATGCTGCTCCTCATGCTGCATGATGGATTACTAGTAATAAAGCATTTTTGAAGATCCATATAGGAAAATTACACCTCTGTGCTGTCTCTGGTTAAAATGCCTGGACTGCCTGAGAAGATTGGTGCTCTGTTCTTTGTAATCAGGAGCCATGGAATCCAAAGATTGTCCCAGAATCTCATCATCCCACTGCAGTCCAAATCCAAGAGTCACTTAGCAGTTGGCTTCTAGCATGTCTGCTTTGACTTACGTCTGATAGGGGTGTCCAACCTTTTTCTTTTTTGCACATTAGAAGAAAGAAAGTTATCTTGGGCTACACAGTAAATATGCAAACACTAAAGAAACTTGAGTAGCCAAAAAAAAAAAAAAAAAGGACTGTGCATACTTTTCATGATAGCTGACACCACAAATAAGCAGAAAATGTCCTCACAAAATCAGCATGCAGCCCCTGGGTGCTGGATGCAGATTAGATACCCCTGGCTAGCACCCTGGGGTTTTTATTTCTTTCTAATTTTTAATTTATTTTCTTTTTTGAGTTGAATATTTAATCCACTTGAAAAAATTATTATTTACATGAAGGATGTAAAGCTATGAATTTCCCCAATTGTTGATTTTGTTGAAATCTATAAATTCTGATACTCAATATTTTTTCTTCAGACATTTTAAAGATAAAAGCAGAAGGTGTCTAGGTATAAAACAAATATTAGAGTTAATAAATGGAAAAAAGGATAATCCTCTGGATTACCTAATCAAGAAAGAAAACACAAATATTAAAAAAAAAAATCCCGTGTCCCACACAAAACATCTGGTCCAGATGGTTTTAGGAGGAAACTACCAAATCTTTTCTTTTTTTTTTTTGGAGACGGAGCCTCAAGCTATCCCCCTGGGTAGAGTGCTATGGCATCACAATTCATAGCAACCTCCAACTCCTGGGCTCAAGCAAGTCTCCAGCCTCCGCCTCCCAAGTAGCTGGGACCACAGGCGCCCGCCACAACGCCCGGCCATTTTTTGGTTGCAGCCATCATTGTTGTTTGGCAGGCAGGGCTGGGGATTCGAACCCGCCACCTTAGGTGTACGTGGCTGGCGCCCTAGCCAATTGAGCCACAGGCGCCGAGCCCCAAATGTTTTCAAAGCCACACAATTTCTACTGTTATATAAGCTATTTCTACTGTTATATACAGAAAATGAGAAAAATTTAGTTTCTTTTTATGAAGCAAGTGACATGTCTAAATCTGAAAACTATTTACACACGAAAAGCCCAAATTAATCTCACATAAGAATATTGATGCAGAAGTCCTAAATAAAATATTAGCAAGCAATCTATAGCACATTTTAAGATGATACAGTTTGGGACAAAGATGGTTAAATATTAAGAAGTCTAAAACCATCACATTGCATCCCATGATTGCACTAATGTACACAGCTATGGTTTAATAAAAGAAAAACAAAAAACAAAAGGGATCATCAGAATTAAAGACTTGCCTTGCAAAAATTTAAAGAAGTCTTCATAAAATTCACGTTAATGTATCTAAAGATAAATATTATTTCTATTGATAATGAAAAGGCCTTTAACAAAACTGAACACCCATTTCTGATTTTACAAAATAATCTAGATTAATGGGAAAACACTGCATATTCACATCTAAGCCATGAAACAAGACAAGGATACCCACTACCTTCATTGCATTTTAACATTGTATTGAGAAGAGCAAAACAAGTAGATAATCACAATGAGGGGAATCAGAATCTCCAAGGAAGAGGCATCTATGTACTGGTGACCTGATAGTTTTGGTGGACAACAAAAGAAAATCAAAACTAAACCAATACCTCAGTAAAGTAGTAAGATACAAAATTAACACAAATCAATTTTCACACAGGTACCAGTGACCTAAAACAATACCCAAAGAAAAATATTTAAGAAAAAAACAATAATGAAGAAAACCTTAAGATACAGCTGAAAAATAAGTACATTTTATGGAGAAACATTTTTTATTCTTGGATAGATAATTTTAAAGATCAATTCTTCTCAAGTTAACATATAAATTTAACATGATCCTAGCCAAAATATCAATACTTTAAAGTTCATATGGAGGTAGGTTGGGGTGCTGTGGCTCACACCTGTAATCCTATAACTCTGGGAGGCCGGGGTGGGAGGATTGCTTGAGCTCAGGAGTTGGAGAGCAGCCTGAGTAACAGCAAGACCAGTCTCTACTAAAAAAAAAAAAAAAAAAAAAGATTTTGGCAGCAGTCCTGGCTACTCAGAAGGCTGGGGCAAAAGGATCATTTGAGCCCTACAGTTAAGGGTTGCTATGAGCTATGATGATGCCATGATACTGTAGCCTGAGTGATAGAGTGGGACTGTATCTCAAAATGATAAAGTTTATATGGAGAAATCCGTACAAACAGGAAAATCTCCCCCAAATCAATGGAAGTACACTGGCCATCTCAGATATTAAACTATGCCATAAAGCCTGTAAAATTAAAATAATGTAATACTGGTACATGAATGGACAGATAAATGGACTAGAAAGATCAGAAATAGGCCCAAACATATATAAAATAGTAGTATATGATTTAAGTGGCATTTCAAATTGAGAAAAAAAGAGGATGTTTTAAGTAAGGTTGGACATCTGGATACTTATTTGGAAAGAAAGAAACTTGGGTTTATACTTTATATACCATAATAAACTCCAAATAGATCAGAGATCTAAATGTGAAGAATGAAACTCTATAAATGCCAGATCAAAAAAAAAAAAGTAAATTTCCGTATAACTTTTAATTGAGGAAAGTCTTTGTAACTATAGGTCAAAATGTAAACAGTTAAACAACGGACACATTTTAAGTATATATAAAAATAGATAACTTACATGGCAAACAAAACACACCATAAACAAAGTTAAATGACAAATTGGAAAAAGTATTTGCAACTCATATCACCAACAAAGGGTTCATCTTCACAAAACATATAAACAGTAATCCTACTTCTAGGAATCAGTTCTAAAGGTACCCCTTCACAAAGCATAAACACAAGATTTTTCACCGTAGCATTACTTGCAAGAGCAAGAGATTAGAAACCTAAATGTTCACCAGAGAGGATTGGTGGATCAAATATCCAATGGTGTAATATGAAGGCTTTAAAAATGCAGGACACAAATTGTATACACACAAATGTTCCTAACATGTTATTCATGACAGCCAATCAGTAGCAAAACCCAAATGTCTGTCAACTGATGATAAATAAGTGGAGGTATGACCATACGATGAAATATTCAGCAATAAGAAGAAACGAAGTACTAAAACATGGTGCATGGGTGAACTTTGAAAACTTGTTAAGTGGAAGAAACCAGACACAAGAATCCACATGAATGATACTTTTTATATGAAATGTTCAAAATAGGGCAAACCATTGAGGCAGTATGTTGGTTGCCTAGAGCTGAGGGAAGGGACTGGGGTATAATGAGGAATGAGTGCTAATGAATACAGAGTTTCTTTTGGGGGTGATACAAATGTTCTAACATTATGGTGATGGTTACACAATATTAAAAACCACTCAATTGTACTTTTTTTTTTTTTGAGACAGTCTTACTTTGTCACCCTTGGTAGAGTGCTGTGCCGTCACAGCTCACAGCAACCTCCAGCTCTTGGGCTTAGGCCATTCTCTTGCGTCAGCCTCCCAAGTAACAAGTAGCTACTACTACAAGCACCCGCCACAACGCCTGGCTACTTTTTGTTGCAGTTTGGCCAGGGCTGGGTTCAGACCTGCTACCCTCGGTATATGGAGATATATGGAGCCGGCACCCTGCTCACTGAACCACAGGCACTGACCTCAATTGTACATTTCTAACAAAGAATGAGAGATTCTCATAAACTGATATGGAGTGAATTCTAGGTTATTAAGTGAAAAAGTAAGGTGCAGAGCAGTGTATATTTTCTGCCTAAGAATAAAGTTAATCTCATATGCTTTTTTCTTTTAGTTTTGAATCTGCGAGGCATCTGCATGTTTCCAAAGTGAAAACCATGTGAAGAGGTATACTCAGGGATGTCTTGCTCCTATTTGAAACCCCGTCATCCTATTTTCTCCTCCCTTCTCCTTTCATTAGTTTCCAGTGTATCCTAGTATTTGAATTGGTAATATCTGAGGTGAACCTTTAAACTGGTGGAAATCTAAAACTTGTAAGTCGTGAAAGTTATTGATTTTTACACTGCAAGTCCATTCCTCTTTCTGGTCATAGCTTTGACCCTATGACCAATGATTGGGTGATTGGGAATCACCTCTACTGCACTGATGTCCAGCCCTTACCTGTCCATGGGCAGTCATGCTACTCAAGTCATACCAGCTGGATGCTCCTTTCTTGGAGTATGAATCTTTATCAGAGAGATAAAAAGATGAAAATGGTTGGTGCTCATTAGCTCTAGGGGCAGTACCCCGGCAAAACCATGGAGTAGTTTCTATTATCTGTTCTACATCCTCAGAATTGCTCTTAGTCTACTTCTCCAATCTTCCTTTCATTTTCAAATCTCCAACCTCCTATTTCTTTATCTGCTTCTGGTAAATTCCTCACTTGTTTTATTTAGACAGCATGAGTTTTTGTGTTTTCACCCAAAATACCGTGACTGATACATATACTCCTAAGTGCTAATGAGCTTACACTGTAGTAGAATAGGATGGGCAAAAAAGCAAGGTAAGATAAATAAGACTTTACTTATTATAATTTGCTTTAATTCCTCCTTATCAACCTAGGCTAACCACTCATTTGTTCATTCAAGAATTATTAATTAATTAATTTATTTTTTGAGACAGAGTCTCACTTTGTCACCCTTGGTAGAGTACCATGGTGTCATAGCTCACAGCAACCTCAAACGCCTGGGCTGAAGTGATTCTCTTGCCTCAGCCTTCCAAGCAGCTGGCACTACAGGTGCCTGCCACGAGGCCTGGCTACTTTTAGAGACCAGCTCAGGCTGGTCTCAAACCTGTGAGCTCAGGCAGTCCACCCCCACTCAGCCTCCCAGTAGTGCTAGGATTACAGGCAGGAGCCACCATGCCTGGCCAAGAAATATTTATTGAAATAGCTGGGTGAGGGGTGGTGCCTGCCAGTCCCATATACCTGGCCCCGGCCAAAACTGCAAAAAAAAAAAAAAAAAAAAAAAAAGAAAAGAAATAGTAGGGTAAGTGGCTCATACCTATACTCCCAGGGAGGCTGAGGTGGAAGAATCAGTTGAGGCCAGGAGTTCAAGATCAACCTGGGCAATATAGCAAGACCCTACCTCAAAAAAAAAAAAAAAAGAAACAGAAAAAGAAATAAAATATTCATTGAAATAAATATCTCCCTGGCACTATGCCAGGGATACAGTGGAAAAAAAAACAAAACAGGTATAACTAAGGCATAATTACTCCTTCATGGAGCTTATTGTACAATGAGAGAAATTAAAATAATCATACCGATAATTGTGAAATTTCAACTATAGTAGTGACAAAGAAGAGGAGCTCAAATGGACATTTGAGTCACAGGTGTTGTTTAATATCATACTTATTGGAGGTCTTGGTCAAAGATATAAAAAAAGGAAATAAGAGATATACGGGTTTGAAAGGAAACATCACTACTTGCAGGCTATCTAGTTGTGTCTAGATCATCTGTATAGAAAGGACAATAGCAAAATGAAGATTCTTTCAAATAAACAAGGTCAACACATCCTATGGACGTGAGGAGAATCTTAAAAATCAGTGGCGTTTTCCCACAACAGCAATAACTAGCAAGGGAAATTGGTAGAGAACAACACAGCAACAACAGAAATGATAATGTTTCTGAAAATTAACTGATCAAAAAGGTGCAGAACTTCAGGCTGGGCTCAGTGACTCACACCTATAATCCTAGCACTCTGGGAGGCTGAAGCCAGAAGATCCGCTGAGCTCAGGATTAAGAGAATACCTTGAGCTAAAAGTAGAAAAATTAGCCTGGCATTGTGGCAGTTGCCTGTAATCACAGCTACGTGGAAGGCTGAGGCAGGAAGATCACTTGAACCCAGGAGTCTGAAGTTCCTATGAGCTAGGCTGATGCCATGGCACTCTAGCCTGGGCAAGAGTGAGCTACCAAACCTAGCCTGTCTTTGCTACTTCTAATGTATGTGTCAGTCTGTTTGTTTTTTTTTAATAAAACAATCTGATAACATTCATTGTCATTTTGAAATAATATAAGGGTAATCAAAACAACATAAGCAAATGTTTTAGAACTATACTCCTAACAAAGTACACTAAAAGAACTGTATTGCCTTCTCAGATTCTCACTTCATTGATCATTTCTAGTTGGAGACACTTTATAGCAGAGTAGTATTTTTTCTTTTAGCATGATCTCACCCAGCTGTTTTCTTAACTTGTAGGATGAATCTCTTCTGCATCATCTAATACAGGGTTCATAAACTCATCAAAACTAACGCTGCACCTCCCTATTCTCACATTCACTTGCCTGTAGAGCCAGTCCTGATTCGGGATCTATTTTATAAGTTTCCAAAGATGAGGTTGATGCATCATCCCCTTCTGCACTTTCTGGCCCTGGCCGCGGTATGCCCTGGTGGAATCTCATAAAGACCACACTGACCCGCATGTTACCTCAGAACGCAACCTCCACTCAGTTGGTTTTAATTGATTGAGTTTTCTCTTCTTTATAGATGTTGCATTTTCCTGCTTCTTTGCATGCTTGGCAATTTTTGACCAAATTTGAGACATTGTGAATTTTACTTAGTTGTACAGTAGATTTCTTTTTTTCCTATAGATATTCTTAAGCTTTGTTCTGGGACCCATTTTGAAGTACTTAACCTTTTCAGGCCTTGCTTTTAAGATTTTTCAGGCAGTATTAAAACTGTGTTTAGTGTAAGGCTAATTTTCTCCCAGTACTGTGATCAGACCTTCCTGAGTTCTCTACCTCATATCCTGTGGATTATGAGGTTTTTCACCCTCAACAGTGGGAATGGGCACTATTCTTGGTCCTGTGTGAGTGCCTGGTACTCTCCTTCCTAATTCCTTCTGCTGGTTCTTTCTCAGTCACAGACCATTTCTTTGTACACATGCTTTGGTTATGACCATGTTGAATTCTAAGGGCAATGCTCTGTAGATCTCCCAAGTTTTCATTGGTGTAAAGCTCTCCTCTCCAGTATTTCTGATCCTCCTAGATTTCATTGGTTCTCAACCTTCCTAAAGCCATAACCCTTTAATACAGTTCCTCATGTTGTGGTGACCCCCAACCATAAAATTATTTTTGTTGCTGGTAGCATTAGGAAGGTTGAGATCCACTGTATTTGCTCTGCTCTGTCTTTTTAATAGGAGTCCATGGGCTTTGCCTGGGTTTCCCCTCCCTGTCCTGTGGCCTAGAAATTATCATGAGGTAGTAAACTAGCACAATTGCAGGGCTCACCTTCTTTCAGGGATTACTGTCTTTCATTGCCTCTGGTCACTGTCTTAAAAACTATTGTTTCATATATTTTGTCTGTTTTTTTGTTTTAGGTGAGAGGGTAAACCAAATCCCTTTACTTTATCTTCCTGAAAGTGGAACTCTATCTTGTTCACATTTGATTCCGTTCCTATCAGTTTCTCCTGAGTTGGAGAGAGAGGAGGCTGGTTGCTTGATATGCCAAGTTCACTCACAAGGGTTCAGGCTATTCCAGCCCTTTTGGATTTTCTACATGCCCCTTGCTTTCATCCACTATTATACTGGACAAAATTCCTCCCTGTTTCATATTCCCTTACTACCCTTTCCAATGAGTATCTGTTGGATACTTTGAGTTTCTCCTGCTGTCAGGTCTGATTCTTTCTCTCTGTTTTTTCTACCACAGAGCTGACACCATTGAATTCTTGGGGTGATGGGTGGTTTGTCCTCATCTATTTGTATTTTGGGATTTATGGGCGTACCTTGTCACCTAGTTTTGTTGAACATGTTGCCTGTGGGCTTCTGATTTCACAATTTAGTTGTTTGGTCTGTTTGTCTATGGGGATTTGGAGAATTAAAAAATTATGCTATTGTACTTTCTAAACATTCTGCTGAATCAGATAAAATTTATGGTCATAAATGCATCATGCACTTAATTTGGACTATCATTTTCACTAAAAATTGTGTACTTCAAATTCAAATTCCTAATTTGAAATCCTTTCCCCTCAAATACTGTTATTGTTACTGTTACTTTTGTTTCTTTTTCTTATCTTTTCATCTTCCTCTCCACCTGCTTTCTCTCCCACCTCTTTTTTCTTTATTTCTTCCATGATTGTATTTTGTCCAGTCACAATTTTTTTACTTTTTTTTTTTGACCTTTTCATTCATATATCAATTTATTCCCAGAACAGGTGTTTCACCATTGCTTCAGCCGTCAGCCACCCTCTTGTACAGCTGCTCAAAAGGCATGTGGGAAAATAAAAAAAAAATGTGTCTCTTCAATACCTACCACAGATTAAGACATGCCAAAAAAGCCAGTGGAATTTTTCAAGTACAGGAATAGGAACAAGACAATAGACCAATAGAACAAAAGAGAAAACTCAAAGACAGATGCCAATATGTGTGCAGATATCCATGCTGAGACTTGCTCTGTGATAGCATTGGCATTACAATGGAGAAAGCACAAACTGTTTTGTGGTGATGTCGTGGAAACTGTTCACTGTAGAGAGAAAACAAAGATCAATCTTCATGTCACGTACAAACCTAGAGTCCAGATGAATGAACAAACTTAATGTGAACCATGAAATTATACAGAAAAAAATATGTAGGAAAATGTCTTTGTGTTATAGGAATGAGGAAGGTCTTTTTCTTTCTTTCTTTCTTTTTTTTTTAGATAGAGCCTCAAGCTATCCCCTGGGTAGAATGCTATGGTATTATAGCTCACAGCAACCTCCAACTCCTGGGTTCAAGCGAGTCTCCTGCCTCTGCCTCCCAAGTAGCTGGGACCACAGGCAGCCGCCACAACGCCTGGCTATTTTTTTTTTTTTTTGGTTGCAGCCATCATTGTTGTTTGGCGGTCCCGGGCTGGATTCAAACCTGCCACCTTAGGTGTATGTGGCTGATGCCTTAGTCACTTGAGCCACAGGTGCCGAGCCAGAAAGGTCTTTTTCAAAAAAGTCCCCAAGGCACAAATCATTTAATGAAACAACTCTTATATTTATTACATCAAAAATAAGAATATATCTGTTGAATAGAGGACATCAGAGAAAATTGATGACATCTTGGGAAAAGATAGAAAATCAACATGAAATGAATATCTAGATTCTGTAAGGAAGTTTTAGATTTACAATAAAAGGCTGAGAACCCAGCTGAAAGAAGAACGAAGTCATGAAAAGGCAATTTAGAGAAGAAACAGCTAACTTGTATTTAAAGAGATGTTTATTAGAGAAATGCAAATTAAAACAACAGTGAGACACAGTACAAGAACATTGGTGCACTGCTAACAATCTAGCATTTGGTCACTATCCCAGCACTTACATCATGGGCACATGAATGGAATAGTTTTCATAGCAAAGATAGAGGCCATGTATTGACCCAACAGCATAGATTCCCACTGACCAAGTCCAAACTAAGTGCTGCTGCCTCTGTATGTCCAATTTGTCAGCAACAGAATCAATACCAAGTCCTCGATGTGGCATTGTTTCTCGAGGAGAACAATTGGGTAATTGGTGCCAAATTAGTTGACTATATCAGGCCCTTTCCATTGTGTGTTAGAGTTCTCCACAGAAACAGAACCAGTCTCTCTCTATATATATCTAGACATATATATATAGAGAGAGAGAGAGAAGAGATTTTTTATGAAAAGTGGCTCACACAATTATGGAGGCCAACAAGTTCTGCACTCTGTGATCTGGAGACCAGGAAACCAGTGGTATAATTCTGTCAAAATCCAAAAGCCTCAGAACCATGGGGAGTGGGTAGGGGGAAGGCTGGAGTAAGTTCTGGGGCCTGAAGGCCTGAGACCCAGGAGCTTCAATGTCTGAGGGTAGGAGAGGATATGCCAGCTCAAGGAGAGACAGATGGAGAGAAAGAGAGAGAGAGAGAGAGAGACTGACTTTTTGTCTCAGTCAGGGTCTCAACTTGTAGATCCACTGGTTGCATGACATATCACAATATCCAGAGACAGCTTTCTGGAATGGCCTTCTAAAGGTGCAGCTGAAGTGCTAGCTTAGAGGAAACACTCTGAAATAGTGGGTGCTATCCTTCAGGACACAATATATTGATGTCAATTCAGAGACTTCATATGATACTCTGTTTCCCACAGGAAAAATACAGAAATTAAGGGGGTGTAAACAAGAGCAGCCCCACTGACCATCTTCCTGATGACCTATTAGGAGTTTTGTGTTTCTTGTTTGTTGTTACTGCAACTCAGAGCTCTTCAGTGTTGTAGGTTCTGGTCCCAAATAGAGAAGATTCTTGCCAAGTGATACTGCAAGATTTCCTCTGTATTACAAACGATTGTGGGGCACCTTGGACTTCTTGTACTCTGGGGCCAGCAAGTAAAAAGAGCAGTTACACTGGTAGAAGTAATTAACTCTGACTCCCAGATGACTATGCGGAAACTACCTTAGACAAGGGCAGCCTTAGATGAGACATCCCAGGATGCTACTCCTGGAGCTTCTCTTAGATTTGCATTGCAATCTGGCAAGCTGACCTGGCCTTATGTATCTCTTGTCCTATTTTTTCTCACATAGGCATTTCCCCTAATAAAATCCTTGCACAAGTGCGTCTCATCTCAGTGTATGCTTCTTGGAGGACCTGAACTTACTTCTACAGCTGTACATGTGGGGTAAAGAGAGAGAAGAATTAAGATTGATTGTCTGGTTTCTTCCTCAGGCAACCAGGTGTGTGGTGATTGCCAGACAATGACATAGAGGGGCCCAGGTAAAAAGAAAAGGCATAACAAGAAGACAGAGTGGGGGAGGGGGTTGTGTAGAAGGGCAAAAAAGAAGGAAAGGCAGAGAGGCTTTAGGTACGGAAGGCAGTTCCACCTCCTAGGGGTTTCTGTTATAGATGAAGTTACCCCTTTCCCACTGAGGCCTGCTCCTGATTCTCCAAATCTTAAGAGCAACTCTAATCTTACCCATGGCTCAAAAACAGACTCTAATGAAAACGTGTAAACGGAGCAGAGAGAGGCTTGCTGTAGGGTTTCTGTATAAGTCAGCGCTGGGGGCTGTAACAAAATACTACAGGTCTGGTTAAACAACAAACATTTATTTCTTATATTTTTGGAAGCTGGAAGTCCAAGATCAAGGTGCCAGAAGATTTCAGAATCTAACAGGGCCTCTCCTCCTGGCTCTTCCACCTTCTCACCGTGTTGCTTATGTGGCCTTCCCTTGTGGCAAACATATGTAGAGAAAGAGATCACTGTCTTCCTGGTCTTCTAAGGCAATTAATCTAAACTTAATTGCCTCTCAAAGGTCTCACCTCCAAACACCATCACATTGGGGGTGAGGCTCCAATATATGGATTTAAAGGGATGCAAACATTTCATCAATCCTTAAGAGTTTCTTTCTCAGAGACAGTCCATCTTTATAAAAGTCCTGGGCCATGTGGACACTTAGCATAGGTGGACCTAAGATGCTACCAGTTCCTTACAGGAAGAAGGAACTAAAGCCTGGCTCATAGAACTTAACAGTAAAGTCCCTTTGAACAGCCCTCTACTCTCAGAAAGATGCCTCTGTTTTCTTCAGGCTTCTTACAGACCCTGTGCTTCAGACTTAGAGAGAGGTATCTGGGGCACAAGTAGTTCCCTGAGAACAATTATTTTCCCTTAATCTCCCTGCCCTTATCCTTTACCTCCTCTTTTATCTGCAAGTAAATTTTTTTAAAGCGGGAAAATTACCTGTGTGGATAAAATCATTTCCAGGACAAACCCAGAAATCTGTTCCTGATAGCTAGGTTATGCAATCAGGGACATGTTTGAGGGGGTAAATCTATCATAAGTGGGGGGCAAAAAGCATTCTCGCCAGAAATGCAAAGCTACAACCATTTTCTTGGAAATGCAGAACAGCTTAAAATATTGCTATGGGAAAAAGAGATTTACTCTTGCATTTATAGTAAAAAGTTATTTTTTCCCAGGATATAATGTTGATGATGTCACTCCTTAAAGTGCATCAATTATTTTATTATTACTCCGTGGGCTCCCTAATGTTATGCTATGAGTTGTTCTTGCTCTGTGGTGAAACGCCTCTGTCCAGCCATCTCCTCCCCATTCATGTAAACCCAGCACTCCAGTCTTTGTCCCAGCTTCAGAACAGTGGTGAAAGGAATAGGCAACGTTGATAAGATATCATTTTGTGTATTGGTTTTTCCCTGCTAATAGCTGAATGCTTTAACAAGTTTATCAGTCCCACTGGCTTAACAAATATGTTAAAAACCGGAACAGTGGTTCCAAATGCTCCAAAATAAATAGGACAAGTATTGCTGGCTTGAACATTCCCCTCTTACAATAAATCTGAGTTCCAAGAAGCTACAGAATTAACAGTCACGCTTTTCATGTGCAATTCGATTCAACAAATATTTATTGTTAAAAATTCCTTCAACTTTCCCTTCTTAATACAGTGGGTCCTTTATGGAAGAGAGAGTTTAGCCCCAAACACTGAACTGTTACCAACTGAGGTTATCAAAGGTTATCCAGAGGGCTGAAGAGTTGGGGAAATCTCTCCAGTTCTGTGTTTTTCCTCCCCGGTTTGCCTTTTCTTTACACTAGCTCCAAACATCCAAGGAACAGCATTGTGAAATAGATTCAGAGGTTTTGTCCTATCCTGTTCATTCATTTGGGGCTACACTAATTCACATTTCCTAAGGTCTCATTAGTCAACAACACTCACCCAAGGCTCTGTAGTCCATTGGAATGACCAAGTTGACTTACATTATAGTGGACGGAGCAAGAACTCTCTCACACAAGGCAGGAATCCTAGGAAAGTAGACAATACCTGGATGCCCATATGACTGCACCAGTGGATTCAAACCCACGTGTTGCTCAAAGACAAGTAGTTCTTTGTACATCTTTGCTCAGGTAGCTATCCTGGGGTTCCTAGGGGTTGCTGGACTGGTTGGAGAAGTCTTGAGATTGTATATGAAGAAATTTGGAGGAATTTTGAAGAGAGTAGGTGTCATGGAGACTCAAAGAGCAAGGATATTCCTTAGGGAAGGTGATATGTGGGGGGAAGCTATGTCTAAGACCCATCCAGGGTTGGGGTACTGATGCAGGGTATGGCCTCAGGATTCAGAGTTCCTTGAAGCCCATCCTTGGAGCCACTAGGGCTCTGTGGAGTTCAGGCTAAAATTTTTCAGCATGGTGGCTGCCTGAGCAGACAAACTTAGTGAGACACTGGGTAGAGGAGCTGAAGGAAGGGGCGTGGAATGAAGGGGAGGTGGTTCTGCTTCTCATACTGGAGGGAATGCCAGAGGGTGGATCTGGGGGGTTGGGAAAGTTCCAGGTAGAGTGGCCTAGATGACAGAAGGCCTCAGAAAGACTTCGGCAGGACATCAGGCTGTGATCCCAGTGATGAGGCTTCTGCACATATCTGATTAACTCTCATACAAGGTGGAGGGTCTCCTTAAAGGTTCACTGGGAAACAGATTTCATTCATCTGAAAGAACAAAACAAAACAACTTCACATTTGTCATCAGGGAGACCAAATGACATCCAAATTGATAGCATTTTATTTTTCTCTGCTTTTCCTTGGTGGACAGTGAGAGTTGCTTCTTTGAGTTACAGAGCCCTTTATTCCTCACTATAAACCTGAGCGCAGTCATTTTCTGTGCTTTACAACACTTTACAAGGTAGAGCCTCTGGGTAGGTTAGGAACTTGTCTGGTGCCCTCAGCATGTGGTGGTTAGAGTTACATCCAAGCCCAGTGCTATTTCCATCACACCCACTGCTTGATTCTTGGTTAGACAGGACCTACTTTTTGTGCTTAGGATTTCACTGTATCTCTGATGCCCACATCCATCTTTGTCTGACAAAGGCCGTTAATCACTTAACTGGTCTCTGCCTGGACCACTTGTTCAATAATTTTGACCATGGGGCTAGCAGTTGGCAGGCACTAAGACACGAGACTGAGGTCCTGGGAATGCGTCACTCTCACCAGTGGAGCTCTCCAGTTACTTCCGAACAGGAGCAGGAGCATTAATCTTTACCTCCTTTTGTAGAAAAGAATAACCAATCTATCCAATGCTAGAGAACTTTAGAAAGATGTGAAGGTACCCTGAGCCCGGAATTGATGAGGTCCAGAGGAGAAATTCAACTCCAAAAGGAAGAAGTATGTGGAAACCTAAAAGCTGTTTTGGGGGATACTTTGGCACACAGAAAACCAGAAGCCACTGATGAATGGGACAGTGCTGACACCTTTGATGAAGCACTTGCTATGTCAGAATCCAAAGTCTGCTCAGGCAGGGGCATATACCAAAACATCTGGAAGGAACTGTGGATACCTGCTCATGGCCAAGAGCAGGCTCTGGGCTGAAGACAGGTGACTCTGAGCAGAGGACGGCTCCAAGAGGATTTATTTCTAAATACTCATTTCAAGGGCAGGAGAATAGACCACACTCCTGTGCTTTCCAGTGAAAGTACGTTGGGAGATGTGGGGATTGGAACATCAAGAGTGAGAAAACTGACTTCATACCCCACAAAGGGGACCTCGGGGCAAAAGGGGCTTTCCTGCAACCACTATAACTGAAACTGGGGAGTCAATTCCATGCTAGATTACTGGGCCTTTGGACTATGAGGTCCATTGCTTATTTGTGGTAATGGGCTTTCTTTTCTTTTAATCAAATCTTGTGTTTTCAAAGGAGGAGTTTAAACCAACTTACAGGATTGTTTGGTGAAACTTTTCCAAGTCTCCGTCCTTGGTTTTTGATCAAGCTAAACTGATCACAGGATCTGTTGGCTCCAGGTTTATGCTATGATACAGTTTTTGCCAGGTGAAATGATGCCCTCATCATCTTCATAATAGAGCCATAAAGAGGCAGGATTAGTGTGTGGGTTACCTGAAAAATCCTGTGAACCCCCTGTTGTCCCCAAGTGTCTATGTCTGGGGGAACTTAGTAAAGGGAGGAGCTTCCCAGGAACTTTCTGTGTTTAGCCTTCATCTTCTGCCAATGATTTACTTACCCCTGTATTGTTGAATTGGAAGACTGGGTGGTGATTTATCAGAAAGTGTAGCAGGAAAGACTTGTCATTTCGGAGACCTCAAATACTGGCTAACTGTAAGTTTCTGGCTATAAGGTAAGCTCTGATTTACTAGTTTTGTCTTTTCTAAATGAGTTACATAGAATGTGAAAAATAGACCTCCCAGGAATGGAAATCTCTACTCTCTTGAGTTAGCTAGAGTCAGTGCTAACTTTTATGGAGAGGGAGGCCCTGTAGGTTGTGGTTCAGAACCTGGGTTTGGGGGTAGGTGAACCCTTTAACCTTTAGTATGCTTCTTTGGTTAATTTTCTTCTTAGATCTATTAGTTTTTAAGTAAATTATCTTGGATTTTCTAGGTAGGAAGTCATATTTTCTTGAAGCAGTGATATTTTTGCCTCTTCTAGTATTCATAGTACAAATTCCTTTCTCTTGTTTTATAGTATTGCTTATAATTATCAGATTAATACTGAATAGTAACAGTAAAAATGGATATCTACATCATATTCCTGATTGTAACTGGATATTTCAAATGTTTAATATTAAATGGGATAACTACTATATGTTTTGGTGGATATTGTTTATCAGCTTAAGAAAATTTGCTTGTACTTTTCAGAAGTCATGAAAGGTCAAATTAAAAAAAAATTAAATTTTATCTCTTTCTTGGCATCTGATAAGCCAACATGATCATATAGCTTTTCTTCTTTGGTTTAAGATAATGCATTTCATTAATAGTTTTCCTATTAACTAATTTTCTTTTATGTTGAATCACTCTCAAATCTAAGATAAACCCTAATGGGCTATGGTACATTTTTCTTTTTAATATTATTGAAGTTGATTTAGTTCTGTTTCACTTATGATTTTTTTCATTTACGTTTAGAAGTGCTTTCATGTATCTTTATCAGGTTTTATGAATGTGATCTTTAATTCATTGTGTTGATTTAAAAGGAGCAGCCCGGAGAGAGAAGTGGCCATGCTGAAGGAGCTCCAACTCTCCCTGTCTGTCGTCCTGCTGCTGGCCTGTGGCTTCCTCTACCAGTTCACTCTGAAGTCCAGCTGCCTCTTCTCCTGCCTTCCTCTCTTCAAGTCCCAGCAGGGGCTGGAAGCTGTCTTGAGCCATGGGCACAGCATTGTGTTTCTAGAGACCTCGGAGAGAATGGAGCCACCCCCATTGGTCTCCTGTGCTGTGGAGTCTGCTGCCAAGATTTATCCTAAGCAGCCTGTGGTGTTCTTTATGAAAGGTCTCAACAACTCCACGCAGTTGCCCTTAAACTCCACATACCCAGCTTTATCCCTCCTCTCAGCCATAGACAACGTTTTCCTCTTCCCTTTGGATATGAAAAGGCTATTTGAAGACACACCATTGTCTTCATGGTACACTCATGTAAGTGTTCATGGAATCTTAGAATGTCAATGGTTGTGCAGATGAGTATTCTGCGGTAAAGACTTAGGGTCTGGCTCGGCGCCTGTGGCTCAGTTGGCTAAGGCACCAGCCACGTACACCTAAGGTGGCGGGTTCGAATCCCCAGCCCAGCCCACCAAACAACAATGATGGCTGCAACCAAAAAATGGCTGGGTGTTGTGGGGGGGCGCCTGTGGTCCCAGCTACTTGGGAGGCAGAGGCAGGAGACTCGCTTGAGCCCAGGAGTTGGAGGTTGCTGTGAGCCTCTCCTGGGGCTCATGTTACCATGTGGGGCTGACACATCACTGTGCAGTATGTCCGGTCTTGTGTCCCTCAATCCAGGAATGAGCACTAAAAACACAAATAGGATCCTGGCAGCCTCTGCTGAAAACTTCCCAGCAATATAAATCACTCACAAAATAGGAGCCAACTTTCTCCTACTTGGCCCCCGATCTCTCCACCTTCCACTCATCCCAGGGGCCTGCTGCCTGCTTAGCCTCCCCCAGCCCCTTCTCCCCCAAGGTAGTTGCTGCGTGGGATCATTCATCCAAGACGTGCCCACCTAGGCTCTCTGCACTGCTGGTCTTGCCTATTTTGGGATACCAGCCCACTGTCACCATCTCTCACCAACCCCTTTTCTGCCCCATTCAACGATCCCTCAAGGTCTCTGTCAGGCCTGTATAACTGTCACATTCATCCCATCCCAGAAGGAAGGCTCCAGAAGCTCAGGGCCTCTTGCCCTCCCACAAGCACAGTGCCTGACTCACACAAGGCACCCAGTAACTCCCTGTGGATTAAAGAACCAGGTTCTGATCACAAAATCCTAAAACCAGAGATGCTGGTGTGGATGTGGAGAAAAGGAAACACTTCTACACTGCTGGTGGGAATGCAAAACTAATACGTTCCTTTTGCAAAGATGTCTGGAGAACACTTAGAGAACTAAAAGTAAACCTACCATTTGATCCTACAATTCCTTTATTAGGTATATATCCAGAAGACCAAAAATCACATTATAACAAAGATATTTGTATCAGAATGTTTATTGCAGCCCAATTCATAATTGCTAGGTCATGGAAGAAGCCCAA
>CAUYQV010174715.1:0-13629 GCA_963574575.1 Galagoides demidoff | reverse complement strand
TTTTGGTTGACAATGGATACATCTCATATCACAATGGTTATGATTATACAACAGTAATTAATCAAGTCTTGGTGAGTTTTCCACCATTGTTCATCTACTGAGAACTTGGGGGTTTTGTGAAACTTGGGACTTTCTTCCTTGTACCTGAAGCTTGTTCTTGGCAATGCTAGAGGGGAGGAGGGGGCCTGGGAACGTGGCTGGGAAGCACTGTTCTCAGCCACCATGGGGGGAGGAGGGACTTGCCTTGTTCCCAAGTTGACTCTGGGGAGAGAAGGGAGGAGGAGGGAAATGGGCTGGAGGTGGGGGGAACAGGTGAGGGCTGGGGAATAGGAGTGGACAGGGGAAAGAGGGCTGGGTTACAACATCAGCTACTTGGGAGGCTGAGACAAGGGAATCATTTAAGCCCAAGAGTTTGAGGTTGCTGTGATACCATGGCATATTATCAAGGGTGACAAAGTGAGACTCTTGCTAGGCCTAGTAGGCCTAGGCTAAAGCAATAAAATGTCAGGCCTAGGCTATAATGGAAAAATACCAGCTAACTTCTGGCAAATTTCCAGACTTCTTTTTTTTGAGACTAAATCTCACTTTGTCACCCTTGGTAAAGCGCTGTGGTGTCACAGCTCACAGCAACCTCAAACTCTTGGGCTTAAGTGATTCTCTTGCCTCAGCCTCCCAAGTAGCTGGGACTACAGGCGCTCACCACAATGCCTGGCTATTTTTTTTTTCCTTTTTTGAGTCAGAGCTTCAGGCTGTCACCCTGGGTAGAGACCTCCAACTCCTGGGCTCAAGTGAGTCTCCTGCCTTAGCCTCCCAAGTAGCTGGGACTACAGGTATCCACCACAATGCCTAGCTATTTTTTGGTTGCAGCCGTCATTGTTGTTTGGTGGGCCTGGGCTGGATTCAAACCCGCCACCTTAGGTGTATGTGGCTGGTGCTGAGCCAGGCTGCAAGCTATCAAAAAAAGAAATGAAATAAGTCTAGTTCACTCCCAAAATAAATGAGAAAGTACTAATTGATTTCTTGCTTCCAGTTCACTAGCAGTTTCTTGCCTGGCTAACTCCCTGGGAAATGAACTGAGAGGCACCAACTATCCCCAGACTGACCTTTAAACAATACCAGATGGAGAAAATACTGAGACTAAGATGTATAGGGGGAAGTATTGAAAATAAGATGTATAGGGGGAAAATATTAAAACAAAGATGTATGATGTATGGCTAACTAACTGCAAAATTCTGCTTCTGTATAATACTTGCTTGCTACCTACACAGATCCATCTGGACAGTCTGCATGCCAATCAGGATGCAGACCAAGACTTAAAACCCTGACCCCTTAAGCACTTGGGTCTGCTCTCAGAAGCTCCACGTTGGGACACTGAGGCAGTTGTCAGCTAGCTCTTCAATAAAAGGACTCCTTTTTAAATTTAACTTGTTTGGCAGTGTGGTCTTTGTGGAATGCCTGGGCACAACATTCTGTCTCAAAAAACAAAACCAAAAGCAAACAACAACAAAAAACACAAAAAAGAAATTAAGTAGAAAAAAATCTTTAATTGTGAATTCAATTAGAAGTATCAATATGAACCTATGATATGTTTTCACTTTTAAAATGTCTCTACTTCTTTACATTGAAATAGTATTCTTGTTATTACAGCTGTTTCACAAATCACCTCATACTTAGTGACATAAAAACTTTTTTTATAATGTTCAAAGACCCTAGGGGTCAAGATGTCAAATTCAGCTCTCCTGGGTAACCCAGGGTGCTTTCCTCCTGTGTCTCACACCTGGCAGGGATGGACTGGCCCCTCTAACATGAGGGTCTAAGAGTAGTTAGGATTTTACATGTCAACTGGCTTCACTCAGTGCATCTACAGAGAATCAGGAAGAATCTGCCTGCCCTTTTTGGACCAGGCCTCAGAAGTCACATACCTTTCTTCACTTCTGCCCCTATCAGGTGAAGCTTTTTCTTTTCTTTTCTTCTTCTCCTTTTTTTTTTTGAGACAGTCTCACTTTATCACCCTTGGTAGAGTGCTGTAGTGTTACATCTCACAGCAACCTCCAACTCCTGGGCTTAGATGATTCTCTTGCCTCAGCCTGCCGAGTGGCTGGGACTACAGGTGCCCACCACAATGCCCGGCTATTTTTGTTGTTGTTGTTGTTGCAGTTTTTTTGGCAGGGGCTGAGTTTGAACCTGCCACCTTTGGTATTTGGGGCTGGCGCCCTACTCACTGAGCCACAGGCACCACCAAGGTTTGCTCACATTGGAGACGAAGGAACAGACATCTTGCTTCTCAAGGAGAGGACTGTCAGGCTGGGCATGGTAGGTCAGTCCAATAATCCTAGCACTCTGGGAGGCTGATGCGGTGGATTGCCTGAGCTTACCAGTTTGAGACCAACCTGAGCCAGAGTGAGACCCCATCTTCAAAAATAGTCGGGTGTTGTGGTGGGCACCTGTATTCCCAGCTATTAGGGAGGCTGAGGTAAGAGAATGGCTTAAGCCCAAGAGTTTAAGGTTGTTGTGAGCTATAGTGCCAGGCCACTCTACCAAGGGTGGCAAAAACCAAAGTGAGACACTGTGTCAAAAACAAACAAACAAAAGACAAAAAGAAATAGAAAAGTAGGAGAGGTGAGGAAGAAACAGCAAAGGGAGCCTAAGTGACAGCCAGAAGGGCAGTGGGAAAACTGAGAGGTCCCCTGAAAGCCAAGTGAAGAGCATGTTTCAAGGAATAAGTGACCCTGGCTAAATGGCTGCTACTTATATCAAGGAAAAAACTAGGAATTGAACACTGGAGTTAGCATTGTGGTCACATGGCAGATATGTGTTTGAAGTGGACTCAAGAATGGGGAAAATAGATAAGAACTGACAACTCTTCAGAAGTTTTGCTAAAGTGGAGATGTGATGCATAAGGTAGAAGGGAATGTAGTGTCACAATTATTTTTTGAGATAGAATCTCACTATGTTGCCCTCTGTAGAGTACTGTGCCATCACAGCTCACAGCAATCTCAAACTCCTGGCCTCAAGCGATTCTCTTGCCTCAGCCTCCAAAATAGCTGGGACTATAGGTGCTCACTACAATGCCCAGCTATTTTTTGTTGCAGTTGTCATTGCTGGTTAGCTGGCCTGGGCTGGGTTCAAACCCACCACCTTTGGTTTATGTGGCTGGCACCCTAACCTCAGTGCCACAGGCACTGAGACACACAAATTACTTTTGTCTCAGAATTGTTTGCATGTTGATGGAAATCATCTCACAGAGAAAAACTAAGGGTAAAAGAGATGGAGGAGTCTCACTGGAGTGATGTCCTGGAGTTGTGGAGGGTAAGGGTTCTGGTGCAGGGGCCCAGCAACTCACATAAAGGTCCTGATAGAGGAGGGAGAGTGATGTTATGGGAAGCCTTTGCTGACTGCTTCTATTTTCTCACAGAAATTGGAAACAAAATCATCTGCTAGAACTTGGTATGAGAGAAGGTTCAGTCAGGATAGTTAGAATCTATACATTAGTCAACTAGCTCAGGAAGGGATGCTTGAAATGGACTGGTGTAGGGGCTCAGGACCACAATGGGAGTGATTGGCTATGAGAATGTAGTGAGCAAAACTATCAGCAGAGAAGTCAAAGGACAGTGAGTTTGTGACACTGGAAAATTATCTACAATTATGATGGGGATGGTCTTAGATGCAGTCAGGCAGGAGCTGACATCTTTTGAGATATGCAGATAAGCAGTAACAGTGGTGACTACTTAGTGACCCAAGCATTGCAATGGAGTTTTGGAGAATGGACAGGGAACAGTCTGAAAGCAGAGAATAAGAGAGGGAAAGAAAGCAGTCAGCCTTGGAAAGGAAATAATGTGCATAAGCAATAGAGTAAAGGACTTCTGCGAGGCTTGCTCTTATTTAGCCATCAGACAGAGCAAGCCCACCAAGTTCCAGAGCTAGGGAGGAGTGAAAAACAGGGGTCAAAAAAGGCAATAAGGGCAATGAACTAAGCCATATACAGGTTATAATGAAATAGAGGAGGCCTGGGAGCCCTGGGCATATCAGAACACTGAAATCAGTCTTGATAGTTTAGTGTCATATAGGGCTGTGACAGGCAATAGGGAAGAATCAGAATTCTGGAACTTTTGTTTTAAGCCATGGAGGCAGTTTTTATTTTTAAATTTTGTTTTACTTTTTTGCAGTTTTTGGCTGGGGCTAGGTTTGAACCCACCACCTCCAGCATATGGGGCCGTTGCCTCACTCCTTTGAGCCACAGGCCTGCCCCAGGAGGCAGTTTTAAAAATAATTCTTTTAAAGATAATAAGCTTGTAAATATGGGTAAAAAATAAAACACCAGATGCTTATGGAATATTACATATGATTTTTTTTTTTGAGACATAGTTCCACTTTATTACCCTCAGTAGAATGCCATGGCATCACTGCTCACACTAACATCAAACTCTTGGGCTCAAGTGAACCTTTGCCTCAGCATCCCAAGTAGCTCAGATTACAAGTGCTTGCCACAACGCTGGCTAGCTTTCCATTTTCTATCTTTAGGAAGGATGGGCTAGTCTGGAACTCTTGAGCTCAAGGGATTCTCCCATGAGCCACCATGCCTGGCTGGAATACTGCATATGATTTATGAAATCCTTTGGATCCCTAAAACAGAGAATTTGGATTCACTTTGGATCTGTATCATATTGGGAGTATGATTCTGGATAGATCATGCTGCTGTCGGTTACAGAGATAATATTGCTAACTCCATTCTATCCAAGGCTCTTTGCACAAATCATGTAAGAAACCTATCAATAACCTTATTTGCTTCTATACCATTTATTTGGTGACCACCTATGGCATCAAGCCCTCAAAGGTAATAAAGGTAATAGGTTTTATGTGACAGTGAACACAGCCTCCCCATGACACCAGTAGGCCATCATTTCTCAACCAGTGGGGACTCATGGATTCCTCAGAACTGGAAGAACCTTATGGACCTCAGATTTCTGTTCAACACCCTTATAGCCGGTCCATGAAAAATCTGTGGCCCATATTTAAAGCCCTGCTTTAGGGAAATACAGGAAGTATGTATGAACTGGGCAGAAGCCACCTGAGTTCTCTCATCCATCTCACCCTTCCCCCCCTAAAAATACTCAGACTTCCTCACTCTGAGTGGAGTAGCTCACTCACTTTTCTTCTCCTCTGTCCTACCAAGCAATCTTTCCGCTGAAGAAGATAAAGAAAAATTAAATATATTGACTTCAAGGGAGACCTTGAGAAATAGTGCTCCAACACACAGTGGCATCTGTGTAAAAGAATGAACACCCCTGCCCTCTGCTTTGTGAGGGGCTTGCTCAGACCTCCACTGAGTCCTCCATGCCCTATTGCCCTGTAATACTCAGGATTGTGGACAGTGAAATTCTAAGGAACTCAGGTCCCAGAAAATGCAGTGATTCTAAATGTCTAACAAAGATTTCATATTACAAAAGGACCTCAACTCTTCTGTTATCAGAAATTCATTAGGACAGAGCCAACCAGGTAACTTAATTTCTCATTGTTTAGGAGTTTCTTTTTATTATCAAACCATACTATAAAAACACTGAACAAAAGGAAAAAAATTAGGAAAAAAATCCCTAGAGAGGCAGCACATAACAGTGGTTAAAACCATGAACTCAGGAGCTAAATAATCTCAGCTCCACTCCTTACTAGCTGCGGTCCTTGACAAGGTTTTTCAACACCTCTGCTTCAGTTTCCCCATTATAAAACTGGGATAGTAATAGTGGCTATCACAGAGAGTTAAGGGGATTGAACAAGTTAATACCCAGAAAGCATTTAAACAAAGCCTAGCACATGATGCGTACTATATGAATTTGTGAAACCTTAAAAAAAAATTAACTGGGTTAACTTCTCTATAGATCTTTCAGATCCTTATCCATGTATCTTTTCTTTGAAGATGTTATAGCAATATGTATACACAATTCTGTATTCTTTTATTCCTTCATGTAATGTGTACTGATGCAGTGTCCATAATTATAATTTATAACAATTGCCTAAAACAAATTACAAACTAATTGCCCAACAATGCAGTGAATAAACAACAAACACTGACACACTGGATTATTAAGTATCATCTTTTGTTCCCAAACCAGTCTCATACCTATAGGTGATAACTTTTCCACCATTAGTAATCTCACTTACTAACCTGTTCTAAGGTTAATCTTAATCAACAGTAAATACACATTCAATACTATTTTTATTTTAAATTCAGATTTAGTAATTCATATCCTATTCCTTAAAGGGCACCTACATTCTTCCCTTATAATAGCAAAATCTATAGTTATACACAAAATGTTACCGTGTTAACTTTCCATCCAATACTCCAGCTTGATGCAAAACAATGTATTTTCAGTCAATACACTTTTCTCAGTGTAAAGGTTTTTTCCTTAATGATTCATACTGATCTCCAAGTAAGTGAAAGCCCTTGCTAAAAGATGTCTCATTCCCCATAGCCATGTTCCTTAAGTATAAATTCCTAATGGACCATGAGGGTAGTTTAGGGTTTTCTTCACTAACTATTTGATATAGAATAAGGGCTACATAAATGCTAAAAACTTTTCCCTATTCCTTTCACTCATAGGGTATCTTCTAAGATATATTCTATTAAATAATAATGGGAGAAGTCTCATTGAACTCTCAATGAAAAATTTCCCCTCTTCATTATTGTTATATGAATTTCTTTCCAATGTATGATCAAATGTACAATGAAAGAAAAACCTCTCATCAATTCAGTTTCTCTTCATTGTGATTTCTCTGGTGTTGAAGTAGGGCTGAATGACCACTAAAGGCTTTTCCACATTCACTGCATATAAAGCGTTTCTCTCCACTATGCATTCTCTGATGAATAATAAGAGAAGAATTCTTACAAAAAGCTTTCTCACAATGATTACATTTGTAGGGCTTTTCTCCAGTATGGTTTCTCAGGTGTACAATAAGAGAGGAACTCTCATTAAATGCTTTCCCACATTCATTACACCTGTATGGTTTCTCTCCAGTATGAGTTCTCCGGTGAGCAATAAGGTGAGAGCTACAGTTAAAGGACCTTTCACATTGATTACACTTATAGGGTTTCTCACCAGTGTGAATTCTCCGATGAGCAACAAGATGACAGCTCTGACTGAAGGATTTTCCACATTTATTGCATTCATAGGGTTTTTCTCCAGTATGAGTCCTTTGATGCCTAACAAGGTGAGCCATCTGGCTGCAGGATTTTCCACATTTATTACATTCATAAGGCTTAATTCCAGAATGAATTATTTCATGTTTAGTGAGGGCTGAGCGTTCTCTGAATGCTTTGCCACATTCCTGACAGTTATAGGGTTTCTCCCCTGTGTGAGTTCTCTGATGAGCAATAAGATGGGAGCTCCAGCTGAAGGATTTTCCACATTCAGTACATTTATACGGTTTTGCTCCAGAGTGAGTTCGTTCATGTTTACTAAGGGCCGAGTAATCTCTAAAAGATTTTTCACATTCATCACATTTAAAGGGCTTCTCTCCAGTATGCATTCTCATATGGGCAATAAGATGAGAGCTCCAGCTGAAAGATTTCCCACATTCAGTACATTCAAAGGGTTTCTCTCCAGTATGAGTTCTCTGATGTCCAATAAGATGGGAGTTCCAGTTGAAAGATTTCCCACATTCATTACATACATAAGGTTTTTCTCCTGTATGAATTCTCTTATGAACAATAAGATGAGAATTCCAGCTGAACGCTTTTCCACACTTATTACATTCATATGGTTTTATTCCAGTGTGAGTCCGTTCATGTTTAGTAAGGGCCGAACGATTCCTAAAAACTTTTCCACATTTGTCACATTCATAGGGTTTCTCTCCAGTATGAGTCTTCTTATGTTGAATAAGATAAGAGCTCCAGATGAAAGATGTACCACATTCATTATATTCATAGGGTTTCTCTGCAGTGTAAGCACTTGCATGTTGAGTAAGGAATGAGTCATACCCAAAGACTTTATCCCATTCATTGTATTTATATGCTTTCTCTACAGTGCCAATTTTCTGATGTTCCATAAAGGAAGAGAAGTAAAAGATATTCTCATATTCTTTGTAATCATACTGGTTTTCTCCAATATGAAGTCTTGGGTGTTCATTAAATGATGGGCTCTGGTTAAAGATCTGATGGCATTCCTTATATTCATAGAGTTTTTCTCCTGTATGCATTCCTTTATGATCACCAAAATGTATTATATGATTGAAAGATTTAACAGCATCAGTACATTTGAAAAGATTATCTCCAGTTTGCATTCTTGCAGGGTGAACAGGCTGAACGGACTGGTAGAAGACTTTGTCATAATCATTTTCACAGGTAATCTTATCTGTATACATTATGGCTGAGTTACATCTCCAACTTTCAGCATGTATATCAGGCTTATAGAAATGTTCTATTTGAGAAACTCTGTGAGATGGAATAAAGTTTAAGTTCTGGCTACATTCTGCCCCGAGTTCAGAGAATTCAGAGCTTCTTTGAGATAGTACTTGCTTTTGCATGAAGACCATTTGTCTCATATCTGTACTCTGGTTCATATGGTACATTTCTAACTGGTCTTTACATCCCAAAACTTCTATCTTGGAAATCCAAGGATCATCCCATATGTATCTTTCCAACTTCATGCCAGGGGATTGTTCTTCCTCAAAAATGGTCTGTGTTGGGATCAATGCTTTGCTTTCAATATTTCTCATCCATTCTGAAATTGACAGAAAAAAGCTGTGAAAGCATATACCTTAGAATAGAGAATGGTAAGATATATTGTCTATATTAACAAATAGGCAAGTATGAGTTTCTTCTCAAACATAGACTTAGAACAATAAAAGATCATAATCTGGAAGTAAATAGTAGAAAGTGAACATTAGTCAAACAAAATACAAAGTATGTGCTGAAAAGTAGTAAGATCATTTAAAAGTATTTTGCTATGAAGAGAAAGACGAGAATAAGGATGTGTAGGAAAAAGTTAACTCCACAAACCTGAGTGGCTCAAAACTTGCACATTTTCAAGATAGGCTGTTTGCCCATTGGCCATTGGCTAACCTCTGGGAACTGAGATCTTGAATGTTCTAATTAGAGTGTTTCACATGCTCAAGGTATTGAAGTACATTGTGCCAATTTCTCTAGATGTTTTGAACAAACAATGCTGTTTAGAGTGAATACCTGCTTTTCCTCTGGAAACCCTGGAGTTTTAGTGATTGCCGTCAGTCACACAGGCATTGTGTGCCTAGATGACCAACTTTTGGATTTCTAGGCTCAGGCAAGTTTCCTAGCAGGCAAGATTTCACACATGTTGTCACAGCTCCTTGAGAAGGAATTAAATGTGTCTAGTGTACCTCCTCTGGGAAAGGACCACTGGACTAACTCCATCATTTTTTCCCTTTACTGATGTTGCTGTGTATTCTTTCACAGGAATTAACAATAGTTCTTAGTGTTATGATTTTTTGGTCCTGAATCCTTCTGGTGAACCACTGGGTCTCAGGGTGGTCTTGAGGACCCCTGACAAAAAGGACACAGTGAATATCATTAAGGTTAAAAAAAGAAGTTGAAAGAATTAATAAAACCTTTTGGATTAACAAAAGGTAGATGAGCATGCAGGCCCTTAGCAAATAATGTCTGAATTACTACATTGTGGCTGGGGGTGGTGGCTTACACTTGTAATCCTAACACTTTGGGAGGCTGGGGCAAGAGAACTGCCTGAGTCCAGGAGTTCAAGGCCAGTGAGACCCCATCTTTACAAAAATAGAAAAATTAGGCTGGTATGGTGGCCCATGCCTATAGTTCTAGTGGCTTAAAAGGCTGAAGCAGCAGGATAACTTGAGCCCAGTAGTTTCAGGTTGCTGTGAGCTATGATGATAACAGTGTACTCCAGATTGGGAGACAAAGTAAGACCCTGTCTCAAAAAAAAAAAAAAATTAGATTGTGTTCTAATTCACTTTTGTGTTGTGTCCTTACTGCTCCTTTATCTTAAAATATGCCAAAAAAAAAAAAAAAAAAGGTGGGGTTAAGAGGTTAAGAGAGAGTATCACCAAGGAAGCCTTCAAGCCAGGATGTTGCTGATGATGAAGCACTATCACATTATTTCCTATTCTGGAATCCACTCAATCACACAAGATTTGCCAGCCCAAAAGACATGTATCCTCAAGGTTCAAGGCTACCCCTGAAGTTACAATCCTTCTAACTACATCAGAATCATTTTTAGAGCAATGAAACAAAAGCCGGACTAGAAAGACAGCATAGTGTAATGAAGCAGACACAGGAATTAAGTCTGACAATCTGTATTTAAATACTGGCTCTGCCACTATCCTTAGAGGACTTTTCTGATAATTAATGAATGAGACTGTGAATCCAGCCAAACGCCTGGGAAGTTCAATATACAGGAACCACTTATTATCACATCTGTCCTTCAATAATCAAAGCAGTCTATATTAGTTTCCTTCTCTGTTGCCACAATTTCCACACAGTTAGCAACTCAAAATAATACAAATATATAATCTTACGGTTCTGGAAGTCAGAAGTCCAAAGTAGTTTTCATGGCTAAAATGGTTACCAGCAGGGTTGTGCTTCTTCCAGAAGCTTTCATGAGGAATCTGTACCTTTTCCTTTTCCAGCTTCTAGAACAGGGCTCCTCAAACTTTTTAAACAGGGGGCCAATTCACTGTCCCTCAGACCATTGGAAGGCCGGACTGCGGGGCCCTGGGATAAGCTGGCTGCTAAGCAGGACAGGCAGCGGCGGCAAAAACACCTGGCGGGCCAGATAAATGTCCTAGGTGGGCTGCATGTAGCCTGTGGGCCATAGTTTGAGGATGCCTGTTCTAGAAGTTGCCTGCATTCCTTGGTTTATAGATCCTTTTTCCATCTTCAATGCACAACACTCCAATCTTTGCTCCTGGCATTACATCTTGCTGTGTCTTTTATAACCTTCACTTATAAGAATCTAGTAATTACATTTAGAATTTACCCAGATAATTTAGTATAATTTCCCTATCTCAAAATTCTTAGTTTATTCATATCTGAAAAGCCCCTTCTGCCATATAAGGTTATTTTATTCACAAATTAAGGAGATCAAGATGCAGACATCTTGGATGAGGGGGTTTGTCACTTAGCCTGCCACAGGATCTAAAGCCCCAGGTCTCAACAGGACCTAGACCCTTGTCTTCTTTCTCTAGGTTTTTCTTCTCTTTCTTCATGATGTACCATTTCCCCTTTTACCACCTAATATCATTATAATATAGGCTCTGCTCTGCTCAAGAACTGATATTTATTAACAATTCCAAGCTTAGCTCTCAGAAGGCAGTGAATGATCTACATATAGCTTTTAAATCTTCCAGTAGAGACTTTTTAAAATAGAGGCTGACTAATTCTCTGACCACATGAAAGACTGAATAAACAATTCTTTTTTTTTTTTCTTTGAGACAGAGTCTCACTCTATTACCCTCGGTAGAGTGCCATAGCATAACAGCTCACAGCAACCTCAAATTCTTGGGCTTAAGCAATTCTCTGGCCTCAACCTGCCAAGTAGCTGGGACTACAGGTGCCCGCCACAATGCTGGGCTATGTTTTGGTTGTCATTGTTGTTTAGCTGGCCTGGGCCGGGCTCAAATTGGCCAGCCTTGTTGTATGTGGCTGGTGCCCTATTCATTGCACTATGGGCACCATGAAGAAACAATTTTTGTCTAACTTTTATACTCACTCAGTACTCATGGCCTACTGAGTGTCTGCATCAGATAAAGCAAGGAAGTACAGTCTCTTCCTCTTGGAAGTTAGAATCTATGTGATGAAAGCACATAGCAAACAATGATGAAAATACACATGAAATATCACTGAGAGAATGGGATTGTATGTGCTAAGTGAGAAGAAAGTCAGAAGAGAAGGTCAGCACAAACAGAAGCAATCAAGGAAGGTTCACATAAAAGAAATAACATTCAAACACGGTTCAGATACAGAAGGCTAGTTCAGCATCAGCAAAAGGCATGCATGATGTGACCAACGTGTAAGGAGAATAATAAGGATGGCAGTTGTATAAACTTTAGGAGAAATGAGAAAAATAATAGATAAAAATTAGAAGGTCTTAAAATCTGGTTGCTTTGTTTGTTAAAAGGCACTGTTGGTTTACAGATAGGAACCCCATAATGAAAGATTTCAGGGAGGTAAATCTAGAAATAACAACTGAGGTGGCAAATAACAAGTCAGTATTTCCTCATCAATCTGAGCTGGAATTTCATCAGAATAGGGCTGCACCAAGGGTGATGGTGGAAGCTGAAGGAGACCATTTACATTTCAGAGGAAGAAAATCTCAGTAATTAGATGAGAGATTAATTCTTAGGAAATAGCAGGAAGTCAAGATGATTTCTCAATCTCCAGTTTAGGTGATTTGCAAAAGGCTAGCACCAGCAATATACTCACCTCAGGAAGATGGGGAAACATCTAGAAAGAAGAAGAGAGATTCCTGTTCTATCTACTGAAATCAAGGAGACAGCTAAGATGCTTTATAACATGGCTTCTGAAGTGTGAGGATGGAAGTGGTGGAAGCTCAGGATGGCAACTAAGGATAGGCAGCACCAACAATAGGAGAATTAAAGATACCAGAGTTCATGAGTTCTTAGAGCAAGGTTTCCAACCTGCATTGAGAGCAACTGGTAAGACTCTCCACAAAAATTCCCTTCATTATTAGTGGGTGGGACACGTCCAACTCAGGACCTCCAGAAAAGGCTGTGGTATATTGTTGTTAAAAATAACCAGACAAAGACAATGTGTAGAGCAGGGATCCTCAAACTTTTAAAACAGGGGGCAGTTCACTGTCCCTCAGACCACTGGAGGGCCGGACTGCGGGTCCCAGGATGGTTGGCAGACCGCATGTGGCCCGTGGGCCACAGTTTGAGGACGCCTGGTGTAAAGTATTCCACTTTGGGAAAAGTAATGCTTAACTACAACTTCCTTTATGCTTGCAGTTGCATAAGATGGACCTGCCTGGTGAGTCCCTGGAAGACCCCACTGGGAAGGCTTGCTCTATTTTGCCTGTAAGTTTATAATAAATATCACTAAAAGTGATTACCTGTGGCAGAATGTCAGTGTAAATGGTAAAGTAAGGACATCTAAAATTTTATCACTCCATAAAAGCAACTAAACAAGTGGCAAAAACTGTCACTATTGGCTTGGCGCCTATGGCTCAAGCAGTTAAGGGACCAGACACACACACCTGAGCTGGCGGGTTTGAATTCAGCCCGGGCCCACCAAACAACAATGATGGCTGCAACAAAACATAGCCAGGCATTGTGGAGGGCTCCTGTAGTCCCATCTACTTGGGAGGCAGAGGCAGCAGACGCTTGAACCCAGGAGTTGGAGGTTGCTGTGAGCTGTGATGCCACGGCAATCTACCCAGGGTGACAGTTTGAAGCTCTGTCTCAATAAAAAAAAAAGAAAAGAAAAGAAAAGAAAAGAAAAATAATTGCATTTCAACAAGAACAGTGAGATTTGGCTCGGCGCCTGTGGCTCAATCGGCTAAGGTGCCAGCCACGTACACCTAAGGTGGCGGGTTCGAATCCCCAGCCCGGGCCCGCCAAACAACAATGATGGCTGCAACCAAAAAATGGCCAGGCGTTGTGGCGGGCACCTGT
>CAUYQV010174713.1:0-10455 GCA_963574575.1 Galagoides demidoff | reverse complement strand
TAGAGTGCCATGGCATCATAGCTCATAGCAACCTCCAACTCCTGGGCTCAAGCGAGTCTCCTGCCTCCGCCTCCCAAGTAGCTGGGACCACAGGCGCCCACCACAACACCCGGCCATTTTTTGGTTGCAGCCATCATTGTTGTTGTTTGGCGGGCCCGGGCTGGGGATTTGAACCCACCGCCACCTTAGGTGTACGTGGCTGGCGCCCTAGCCGATTGAGCCACAGGCGCCAAGCCTGTTTTGAAGCTCTTGACAGTAAGGACCACCCTTAGCCCCCAATTTCTTCCTGCCTCACAGAAGTTATGTAGCTTCCAGTGGGGTCCTTTTGCCTCACCCTCTTGTACTACACCACCACATAAGTAAACCTGCTAGTGAGTAGTTGAGCATCTTGAAGTTCATGGCCAGTAATGTCTTCTATAGCACTGCTCCTGGGTAGCAAAGTACAACTGGTCAAGTTCACACAGCTTCATGTCTACACACAAAAAATTTACATAGGAGCCCCCAGTTTAAGGAAATCAATAGCTTTGTCACTCATTTGCTGGTGGGGAAGAGGGCACTGTGCAGACAAAAAGGGGAGCTTGGTGTTTTCGTTCTGTGGTGTCACTGATATTTGAGGCCTCCCTTCTAGGTCCACTGGCCCCAAGGTGGACAAGCATGGGGAGGAGAGGTTAGTAGACACAGTGGGTGCTAGGGCCCAGCTGTTCTCTCTGTCCCCCAATGGTCGAGCCAAATCCTTCTGTATGTCTCCCAAGTGATCCATTCAAATACTTCCTTATATATCTCAGACATTCAGATCTTTTCAGACAACCAGAGAGATACTTCAAGTTCAGGCCAATATTCACCTTAAAAGTATAAATATTGGTTAGGTCGGGCACCAAATGTTTCCCAAAGTACAGTAATCCTCTCCCTTCTCTGCGGTGATACATTCCAAGATACCCAGTGAATGCCTGAAACCGTGTATTACACCTGAACCTGACTGCTGTTAACCAGAACACATCTCTGTTCATCTCTTCCACCCACGAATTTAATGCCTTTTCCATCTTAACTAAGCACTTGTCACACCCTGTGGCCGTAACTTTTGCAATCTGAAGTGAGACAGCAAAACTAGTGCAAATTGCATTTTCTCTCATCACAATTTCACAAGTAGAAGACTCCTTCTCACTGCAGGTCTTAGCAATCTCACCACACCGTTTTTTTATTTCTTACATCAAGAACTTTCATCTGTTCACTTAAAGGAGGCACTTTACAATTTCTCTTTGACATATCTGTACTACTCTTGTACTTGGGGGCCATTAATTACAATTACCTGAATGGTCGATTGATAACCCAGAAGACTCCTCAGTGACTAGTGGGCAGGTAAACGTGTGGGGACACCAGACAAGGAGAGGTTCTGGGAAGGATGGGGTAGGGCCATCTGAGATTTCATCACATGACTCAGAACAGCACACAAGTTTATTTCTAGAATTTTCCATTTAATATTTTCAGACCACAGTTGACCATGGGTAACTGAAACCGTGGGAAGCAAAACTATGGCTAAGGAAGGACTATCGTATATTCCATGGAACTCTGGTCCCACGGGTGTCTCCTCACAGGGGTCATACAAGTGGAGGAAGGTCTTCTGCTGGGTTTTGTCCTAGGAAGAGTCATGGTGTGTGGTAACACATTAAAAGCTCTGACAAGTCCTGTGAAAAAAATATTTCCAATCTATTTAACTTGGCATTTCCTAGTCTTCCCTGACCACAGGACTCTTTTTGCTCCTGTGGCATTTGCTTTGGAGTGAGGCCTTTAATAAGTGTCTCTTAGCCATCGCTTACTCTCTTCCCCTCCCTCTCTCTGGTCATCCATGGTGCAGAAGTCCTTTCACACCGATGCTCCGAGGGCTTCAGATGGTTGTCAGTTACTTGGAAAAAATGTGGCCTTTAGTTAAGCATGCAACAAGCCAGCAAGACAGCCTGGATGTCCCAACCCTGCTCTGCTGAATTTCCCCAAAAGATCCTGAACAGTTATGGTTTCTTAGAAACTTGGAAGTCTCCCTCTGCCATCTTCTCTCACACCTTCCCGTCACCTCCTCAATGGAAAGCGGGGTAATGGATAATGGTACTAACCTTGTAGGACTATGGTTGTGTTACTTACGTCATGCCAGTTCATGTATGTAAGATGCTCTGTATGGATTATATGCATTAGCAACTCTAGGCCTGGGGGCTTTTTTTTTTTTTTAAAGACAGGGTCTCACTAGCTCACACCTGTAATCCCAGCACTCTGGGAGTCTGAGGCAGGAGGGTCGCTCAGGAGTTTGAGATAGCCTGAGCAAGAGCAAGACCCCATCTCTCCTAAAAATAGAAAAATTAGAGAGGTGTGGTGGCAGATACCTGTAATCTCAGCTACTAGGGAGGCTGAGGCAGGAGGATTGCTTGAACCTAGGAGACTGAAGTTGCTGTGAGCTAGGCTGATGCCACAGCACTCTAGCCTGTGCGATAAAGTGAGACTCTATTTCAATAAATAAATAAATAAATAAAGACAGAGTCTTATTCTGGCACCTGGGCTAGAGTGCAGTAGCATCATCATAGCTCACTGCAATCTCAAACTCCTGGGTTTAGGCAATCCTCCTGCCTCAATCTGTTGAGTAGCTAGGGCTACAGGTACCTGCCCATGCCCAGCTAATTTTTCAATTTGTTGTAGAGATGAGGTCTCACTGTTGCTCAGGTCTGTCTTGAACTCCTGAGCTCAAGAGATCTTCCCACCTTGGCCTCCTGGAGGAGATGCTAGGTTTATAGATGTTAGCCACTGAGCTTGGCCCCTTTTTCAATGGCCTATGTTGTATTTGTTATTATTACAATATTATTATAATAAAATGTTAGCATTAATCTATTATTCTATTCTTGCAGGTGTGGGGAACCTGCAGCCTCTAAGGACCCAGAAGGCCCCATGTGGCCTTAAGGCCATAGGTTGCCCACCCCCGGGAGTGACGTTTAGTCTAATGAAGCAGGGCGTGATTACAGGATGCAGGTGAACACTCTGTGTCTCTCACTTACACACATACACCCCACTCTCTCACTCTGAATTAATCAGTTTTCATTGATTTATCTCAGGCCCACGTTCCCAATTACAGCCTCAATGCAGTGTGGATGCAAAAGATGAAAGAAAAGGAAAGAGGCTTTCTCTGGAGAAGAGAGGTGGGAGCAAGGGGTGTCGGACCTGCAACCATCCAGGATTAGAGTTCAGTAAACGGCCTACAGTTTTATAGGAATAACACAGGGAGTTCCAGGGACGGCCTTTCCCACCGAGGGGAAGAGGAAGCCACTGGGCTCTGTTAACCTCCCCGTCAGGTGTGTGCATCATGTGATAGAAAATGCTGTCACACACAATCAGAGGAAAAAGGATTCAAACAAATGGAAGTGACATTTCCCCCTGGAGGTAAATGCTGACTGGGAGGGTGAGAGTTCCCGGCCTCCCACCTCTGAGGAGAGGAAATAGCAGGTTTATGTGCCTGTGTCCCCAGCTGTCCCCACCTTCTCCTGTTTCCTCCTGCAAGAATGCAGAGGGCCGCTTACCCCTGTGGAAGCAGCCATTGGAAACTAGGTAAGTATTAACAGCAAAATGGGTATCGTGTCTATCACCAGTCAGGACACATTTCTAAGACAGTTGACAGACAGGCTCCGAGGAGCCCTCCCTTTTCTCCAAGGCCTTCACTTCTGGAGGAACGGGGACAGGAGTGAAGCCGAGGAGACCAGGCTGACATTTCCACAGAGAAGGTGCGTCCCTGACCCTCAGCATGCAAGAACTATGACCACTGAGGAGCCAGGTTGGACCCGGGATGCACAGTGACGAGGGCTCCTATGTGTATGCTCAGAAAGATGGATGCGTTTACCACACTGCGATGACAAAAAACCCTTCAAAAGATGTGTTTCCACTTTGGTGTTCACCAGGCAATGAATTAAAGATAAGGGAAAAACAAACCTGGTGGCACACCTTCTTCCTGGGCAAGAGCAAAGAATCTCTGTGCACTGAACGTTCTCTTTTCCCCGTACCCTGCTCCCCCCAGGACAACTCTAAAATTGTCTGTCCACGGCCCAGACCCAAGTCGTCAATATGTGGTCACCTGGGCCAGGGAGTTTGGCAAGCCTCGTCACCGTGCCCCAGACAGAACGCCAGCCTGGGTCCCCTGCGAGCAGTCTGACATCTCACAAATAGAAAAGGGACGGGTCTAATTTAAAATGTGTCACTGCCCCTGTGCCCAGGCTGGGAGGGTGGGCGCTGGGCCAGGGAGGCTCAGGAAATGATGTGTTGCCTGCCAGGTAGCAGGCCCAGCTCAGCGTCTTCTAGATGCTTCTTGTGCTGGCTTCATTTACAGCCCCCAAATGTGTGATGCTGAATTCCCTTTGAGATGCCTGTGCCCATCAGACTGGTGTCCGAGGTCTTGATCTGCAGAAAGGGGGTGAGGACGAGCTCTCTCCACGAATCCCTGGATTTGCTCCTGCATTAAGGGGAGCTTGGAGAGGACCCCCTGTCACCACCTGGCATCAGTCTCAGCCAGGCCCTCTGGAGCACAGCTTTCGGCCACGCAGATGCCTCCAGCAGAGCTGTCTGGTTCACATGCTTCAGCCTGACTTGTTTGTCATTTGGTTCTGTTTGAAGAAATTGTCTTCTGCTTATTCTGCTGCAGCCAGTCTGCTTGCCCCCCAGGTACCTGCAGAGTAGCTCACAGTGGGTGGGAGTCTCCAGGCCTCACCCCTCCTCCAGCCAGGCCTGTGGCTTTGCTACAACCAGACTCAGGTCACCATGGCTGCCTCTCAGGGTGCATCCCTTCAATTTGTTCTGGAAGAAAGTCCTCACAGCCAACCTGGGCCTGCCCGGGAAGCCCAGAAGCACTGGGTCCTGTCACAGAGCTCAGCTCAGCCTCTGCGCCAATTCAGAGAGGCAGGTGAAAGCAGTTTCTTTGTGTCCAGTGGAAGATACCAAAGGCCTTTAAGAAGAAAGGGGTCGCCCAGCTGGGCCAAAGCATTTCATCTTGTCATTCCCCAAGGGTTAGGCCAGGCAGGACAAAGCCCAGGGTTCTCTAATACATTTCTTGCCCTGCGTATTCTAACCACACAGAGGCCTCAGCACAGACAGGGACTAAACCTTGATTTGATGAGCTCCTGGAGAGCTGTCATCTCTGGGCTTATGGCTTCTACCCACTTGGCCTAATTGTCTGAGGCAGAGCTGAAGCTGCCTGCTACAGAGCCTGAAACAGGAGCTGTGCAGACCACAGCCTCCACAGGCTAAGTGGGCTTCCACCTGCTCCAACACCAAAGCCACAGTCGGTATCATACCTTATAAATAGCACACACCTAATCCAAGTGCTAAATTAAATTAGACTTAAAATAGTCACACCGTCAACACGTGGTTCACTGCTAATGGTAACTAACAGCGCCCACATTAGTATATGCTTGTTTTCTGTGGTACATTCTCCTCTTTCCAAAGCTCTCAACTGAACCCAAACTGTTTTTTCTTTTATGCTTGGTATAGTAGGCAGGTCTTGGGAGAAGTTCAATGAATATCAGCAATGATCCACCCCTCCCCACCTGATGTGTGCACACATGAAAATGCTCCCCACTGAGAAGCTGCAGCAATAGTTCCTTAGCAGCCTTCTAGTTCCTCTTCAATCCCATTATTTAGTCCAATTTTCATTTGTCCCTTCTCTTGGGATTCACAGTGGTTACCTACTCTAATTCCTGGCCCTATCCACTATAACCTAAAGTCTCAATGGTTAGGTCTTAATTTCCGCTGTCAACCTGCCCCAGATTTAGGTTATGGCTGAAAATATTCTCCTCATTCTGCTGGGGCCACAGCCCTGGGCCTCTCAGCCATGGCCAGACAGTGGAGTCTGAGTATGTGAGCATGTTTGGGCTTTCAACAAATACTGATTAAGTTTTGACTAAATGTCAGGCAGTGTATTCTGTGCAGGGAAAACTAGGAGAATAGCTGTGGTTCCTTCCAGAAGAGGTAGAGATGGTCTTTTCTTATTTGTCTGTTAGTTTATTGATTCATTCATCTACTCAAGATTTTGTTAAGGGCCTTTCATGTGCTAGAGACTGTCCAAAAATGCTACAAAATCATAGCCGAATGAAGCCTCTTCTCTATCATGTTGGAGCTTACAGCCCATGGGCAACATTGGATAATCCAATGTGTACAACAGAGTCCAACATATTATAGCTGAAATATGCCCAGTATAGAGTAGGAGAACCCAGGAGGGTCATCTGTTGTGGAGAGCTCCACTCCAGTTTTCTGGAAGTGATGAGGGAGCTGAGTTTCAAGAGAAGCACAGTCGATCAAAGATGGCCCCAGAGTCTTTGTTACTCCCACTGAGAACCTAACACTTCTGCTCCTGAATCTGGGATGAACTTAATAATGTGCTTGAAGGATAGGATGCAGCAGAATGATTATTCTGGAACTACCAAGGTTAGGTAAGAAGAAGTCTTGCAACATCTCCTTCCTGGCTCTTGGAACCAGCACTATCATGGAGCGGTTATATGTAGGTGTTCCAATTGGCAGTCTCAGTTAGGCTTGGCCCTCTGGTCATCTTACCAAGGCAATATACCTGTGAATGAATTTTGGACCCTTTGACCAGCACACCTGCTATCTGATTCCTATACCATTAATGGCTTCTGTTTATGTCATAAGGAACAGAAGAATCACCCAGCTGAGCCCTGCCCAAATTTCTGCTGTTGGGCTCTGAAGTCATTTACTCTTCAAGGAAGTTTCACTTCAGCAAGATAAATCATCACCCTCCTGCCCCACTCATAGACTTCCTTCACCATCATTTCATACACCACAGTTAGGCATTCTTGCACACATGCATTCATTTTTTCATTTGTTTGAAATATAACAATTTGATGTATAGTCATTATACAAGCAACACTGTCTACCACTTATCAGGTCCTAAGTTCAGCACTTAGCATGAATTATCTCATTTAGTCCTCATAACATTCCATGAGGCAGTTAGTACAGCAAGTTCTGCTGCAATACTCACTTTAAAAATGAAAATTTTTTCAACATAATTGCCATGTTAGGGCACAATTTGAGCATAATGCAAATGTTGCATTTGATGATGTATAATGTTGTCCACACACACACAAACTAGGCGAATGCAAAAGATTGCACCAGCTAAACTGAGCTGCATAGCAATATACAAACTGCATAGATGCACTCCTCTCAAACACCTAATAGCTACCTCATTTGCCATGTACTGGAGCCACACCCATCTGCATCTGGTGTTATCTCTTTTTATCCCATTTCAGATAATCCTCCTTTTACCATATCACAATAACTCACCAGTTGCAATGCCCAGTGCTACAAGCAAACTTAAGGTCTCGCTCAAGGTGAAGCCCCCTATACTTACCTGTAAGAAATTATATATTTAATCATTGAATATATGTCAAACAGTGTGATATGAACTGAAAGTTTGTAAATTCATATGTTGAAACTCTAATCCCAAATGTAATTCAGAGATAGAGTTTTGTGGGGGGAATCCACCTTCATGCTAGGATCAGCACCTGTATAAGAAGAGACACAAGTGAGCTCACTTCCTCTCTCTGCTCTCTGCCATGTGAAGACACAGCAAGAAGACAGCCAACAGTAAACTGGGAATCAAACTGGCCGACACCTTGATCTTGTACTTCTCAGCCTCCAGAAGTGTGAGTAATAAAAGTCTGTTGTTTAAGCCACCCAGTCTATGGTATTTTGTTATAGCAGCTCAAATTAACTAAGACACAGCGCTACCACTTATATTAGGTGCCTGTCTTATTTTGTGTATCAGTGACCAAGTTTTGGGGTGTTATACCCTACTCCTGTTTAGGAATGCATGTGTCACATTGTAGCAAAACTGAGTGTATCATTATGTTCATTTTACAGATGAAGAAAATCAGACGTAGACAAAGCTGGCCCAACCTGGTAAATGTGAGATTCAAATTCTTGGTTAAGAAAAAAGAATCAATTGGCCCAGCCCTAATGTCCCCTCCCCAAACTCATGTGCTGACCTGCTGGACTGCACTACTTTTCAGTGTGTGGGTAGAAACACAAGGTGTAGGAGAAATAAGGCTCTGATCACTGGGAATACTGACCCACAGGATCCTGAGTGCTGAGCCTCCAGGCTTCCCTTACCTGGTGTTGGCTCCCTTTCCTCCCAGGCCCCTAACCTGGGCACCCTGGCCTGATGCCCACTGGGTAGAGCATTCCTCTCTCAGTCTTTGCCTCTCATTCTGACTCCTCAGCGTATGGCATGGGGCCTGGCACCTGACTGGGCCTTGTAAATGTTTCTGGAGCTGGAAAATAGAACAGGAGGCTTGGCTGCTGCAAGCAGGCAGAAGCAGCCAAGCTCCTGGGCAGGCACCGAGAAAGGGCCAGGATGGCTGGCGGTAGTCTCTGCAATGCACTCAACAGCAAGGCAAATTTCTGCCTTGGAAATCCCAGGCACAACCAGATCCTCCCCTCCCCAATATCTGATTAGAAACCAAGGAAGATAGTGCCCTGCGGCCTGCAGCCTGCAGAGGACAACTCTGAAGATCCCCAGAGGTGAAAGTGGGCCTATTACCTTTGGGAGGATTAACCCATAAAAGCCTATTTAACCCCTGGTTGGGTGAACCAGACCATAGCAGAGCACGGAGAGGTGGGGAAGTTACACAGGAAGGAAAGGAAGGTAGAAGGGCTTGCTTCCTAAGCACAAGACAAGCTGTCAAGAAAAACCAAAAATTGCTTATAGGAATGATAAAACACAAAAATAGTCCAGCAAGGGGGAGGAGGGAGAGGGGAGGGGGCAGAGTGATGGGGGAGGAGGGAGGGCATTTGGTGGGATCTCACCTAATATGCACAATGCAAGGGTGTTCAGTGCACCCCTCGGGCGAGGGTCTCTTTTATAACTTGAACTTTACCTTTGAAGTGAGAACACTGTAACCTAAAAATTTGAATCCTCATATTAATTTGAAATAAAAAGAAAAAGAAAAACCAAAAACATTGAACAAATTGAATATATGTCTCTCTCTCTCTCCCTTTTTTTTTCTTTTTGCAGTTTTTGGCAAAAACACTGGGGCTGGGTTTGAACCCACCACCTCCAGTATATGAGGCCAGCACCCTACTCCTTGAGCCACAGGTGCCACCTCAAATGTGTGTGTCTCTTATGTCTCCTCTGGAACCTCCTCCCGGGGCAGAGCTTCCTGGGGCACCCAGCCGTCCAAAAGTACTTCCTAGAGCTGTGTCCCTGGAACCTCTCTGCTCCCATCAGAATTCTCAATGGGGCTCATCTAAGCAAGGTATTAGGAGTGAATGTAGTAAATATGAGCCCCCGGAAAGAAGCTAGCAAAGAGGGTAGTAGCAGAAACTTTGGAGTCCAACAGTTCTGGACTCAGTCCCAGCTCAGTTCACTTTCTCTGTTTGTGCCAGGTCTCTTCTGGTGATGACATACTCACTTCACAGGGCTGAGGTGAGTAGCAGCATAACTTGTGCAGACCTAAATGCTTCCCCAAGCAGCTGTCTTGAAGGTGCCGTGACTGAGATTGTTGGGTGAGGAAGAGTCCACACAGAACTCTGCAGTCATCCTTGATGTGGAGTAACCCAAGCTTCTTAAATCTGTTACTGTCCACCCCCCCTCAAAATTCTCAGCATCTCTTTCTTGAAATAATGCTTCTTCTCTATTTTTTCTTATCTGTCCATCTAGGTCTCCAATTTCATGGATTTTAGACATTTTTACTGGTTCCCATATGTCTGTTAAGCATTTTTGTTTGTTTGTTTTTTTGAGACAGAGTCTCAAGCTGTTGCCCTGGGTAGAGTGCCTGTAGGAATGATAAAACACAAAACCTCAAACTCTTGCCTCAGCCTCTCAAGTAACTGGGACTACAGGCATCAGCCACAATGCCCGGCTACATTTTGGTTGTAGCTGTCATTTCTGTTTGGCAGCCCGGGCTGGATTCGAACCCACCAGCTCCAGTGTATGTGGTTGGTGCTCTAGCCACTTGAGTTACAGGTGCTGAGCCAGTTAAGCTTTTTTTTTTTTAAAAAAAGTATTCCCTCTCCCCCTTTTGTGCTGGATGTTTTTTGCTTATCTCTCTTGACGTCACTATACTTCCCCTCTGCTGCATGTTATCACTGTTTAATCTATTGAATTCTTAATCTCTGTTACTGTATTTTTTGAGCTCAGGGAGTTTCATTTGATTTCTTCTTACAGATTTTGGTTCTCTGGTGGAATTCTCCATCTTTCCAGTTATTTCCTTGAACTGTTGATCATAGTAATTTAAAGTTCCATGTCCGTTAACTCTAATATCTCAATCATCTTGGTCTATTTTTTTCTTTTCTTTTTTTTTTATTAATTGATAGCTGTATACATTAATGCAAACATGGGGTACATTGTACTGTTTTCATATACAATTTGAAATACTTTCATCAAGCTGGTTAACATAGATTTCATGTCATTTGCTTAGTCAT
>CAUYQV010174712.1:0-24118 GCA_963574575.1 Galagoides demidoff | reverse complement strand
CATTTATGTGATTGCCTTTGGGATCTTAGTCATAAATTATTTGTCTAGGCCAATGTTCATAAGTGTTTTTCCAATATTTTTTCCTGAAATTCTTACTGTGTCATGCCTTATGTTTAAGTCTGCTACCCATTCATTATGTATCAATTTTTGTGAGTAGTGAGAGGTATGGATAGTGCTTCAATCTTCTGCATACAGCTATCCAATTTTCCCAGAACTATTTTCTTACCTTTTTTATTTCATGTTCTCCATCCAGTTGCATCACATGCCTTTAACGTACTATGGAAATGGCCGTCACCTGGGCGCATTGTTCCTATTCCGCCATTCTCTCTGTTCTTCACACAGATGGTAGAACGGATTGCAAATTATACATCTACTCATGGGACATTTTTGCCACAAATTATGGAGTAAAACTTGCATGCCCTACCTCAGCCTACAAGGCAATGTTGGGTTTGTTCATGGAGGCTGTCCAGGATCATTGCTCATAACTCAGTTGTAAGCTCTGCCGTGTCTGAATCTCTTTGCAGGCATTCCTCCTCACTGCTGGGAGCCCCACCCCTTCTCTGAGACTCCTCCTTTGATAAGTCTGCACTCATTTTCAGGGAACACGGAGGTCACTTTTCTGCAACACCTTGCCAGATACTCCACTCACAGTATTGTTCTTTATATAATATTAAATTAAACATTTATTATTTTTTTCATTATGTTGAAAAAGCATTTATTGAGCAGCTGTGTACAATAGTTATTTGTATGTTTTATCTATAGGGATCTATAGGTGCACCTTGGTGGAAAAGGAGAAATATATTTTAGAGATTGCTTCCTGAAAAGGAGCTCCGGTTCCTGGTTCTATCCCAGCTGCCTCCCTAGGAAGCCTCTAGCATTAAACTCAACCTTTCCTGGCCTTCTGTGGGATGGTAGCAAAAATCTACCCTCTAGAGGCTGACTGCAGGTACTAGCAGTAAGAACAGGACTTGTCAAAATGTCTCACCCTTCTTGATAGACTCCTACCAGCTAAACGGGATGATAGATACGAGAAGCATGGAGTTTGTTGAGTACATGTGAAGTTCTACTGAAATGAATCAGGCTGAGACCCTGGATTTTTCCTACTTAAAATACTAGCATTTGGAATTTGTAAAATTGTTGCCTTTACAAGTCTTGCCACATGATCATGTATATTCAGTCTGCCTTTTCTCTACACTTCTCTCAGATTTCTAGCTCCCCCATACGTCAGTGGGGAAGAGAGGTCAACAGAACCTTCTCTAAATCAGATGAGGAATGGCTAGCTAATACATGAGAAAATGAATTGAACATTCATATGTTTCACTTTTATTGTGGTGTATCAACTACTCTCCATATAAGGCCATGAAGAACAACTCCAGATCTCTTTTGTGAATGGAAGACTGGGATAAGAGGCTGGCTAATTATAGTCACTCACCTTCTGTGTTTTAATGATTACTTTAGATATTAGTAAACCGAAGATAATCAACACATTACATTTCTGGCTGCAGAAATAGGTTTAGAATGATCTTGAGGTAAGGCATGTCAAGATGCTTAAGATTTTGGGAGATTCCCTCTCATTTATGAAAGAACTGCAAATACTCCTGTTTCATCTGGATAATGCCATGTGGAGGTGCTTTTAACCTACCTATTTTATTACATCAGGGATTATTTCACTTAAGCAAATTATATTTATATTTCAATTATTAGTTTACACCAATGTAAATGAAAATAAGCTAGAAATTCAGCTGGCTTGCTCTATATTATTAAAAACAATTACAAATACATAGGTCTTGCTTAGCAATTTTATAATTAATTCAAAGTTTTATCTTGGGTTATCTCCTTTTTTATAATGTTCTTCCCCAACGTCCACCATTGAATTTCCCACAAAGTAGCTCTGCCTGGATCTCCTTCTTCTCCATCTTATGCTGCATATTTTGTTTTCATAGGGCTGCCATCATTGTTAATATCATGAGAATAAGTTTAATTCCAAAGTACCTAAAAGCAATGAAAAGCTGTTGTCTCTGTTGAATTTCTTCTATAGCAATTGGTAAAATTCTGAGCATTTTGTAAGACTGCTAGAAATGTTACAAGATTATCAGCATCCTTCCAAGTCTTTCTCACTATATTCCAGGCTTGCCTAAATTGGTCAAAATTAAGTGTGCATTCTTCATGACAAGCAGTCAAAACTACTCAAACAAATGTAGACCTTTATATCTATCTATCTATCAATCCATCTACCTATGCACCCATACATATACATACATAATCTATATATTTAAATATTTCCTGATTTACACATGTCTTACTAGTAATATAAAATGTGTCTTTCTACTTATAGTTTCTTATTATTTATTTCAGCAAAGACAAATTCAAAAATTATGTTAAATGTTTAATATATTTTAAAGATTTTAATCGTTCTTTTCCTAGTTGAATAATACTCGATTTTATGGGTATATCCCACTTTGGTGTTTTGCCAGTCAATGGGCACTGGGTTTGTTTCCACTGTTCTGTTCTGCTGTTCTGAGTAACTCTTCCATGCATGTGTGTGCAAGGTTTTGTGCAAGCGTATGTTTACACCTATGTTCTCTTGAGTATAAACTTGGCAGTAGAATTTCTGATAATATGGTCATTGTCTGTTTGATTTACCAATGAACTGGGTGAACCATTTTCAGTAATAACCACACCATTTTAGATTCCCACCAGGAATGTATGAGGCATCTAGTTTCTCTCCATCCTCTCCAACACTTGCTATTTTTCTTATCTTAATTATAGCCATTCTAGTTCATGCTACAACATGGATAAACTTTTAAAACATGCTAAATGAACAAACCCAGAAAAGGTCATATGCCGTGTGATTCCATTTAAAGGAAATAAACAGAAGAGATAGATAAATCCATATGGCAGGAGGCAGATTGGTAGTTTCCAGGGATGATAGAGAGCAGAGGTGGAAGGGCCTGGTCTGAGTACATACAGGGTTTTATTTTACTCTTTTCTGAGGGGTGTTGATGTGATAAAAAATATTCTAAAATGGGACAATGTGGACAGTTGCCCAGCCTTGTGACATTACTAAAAACTACTGAGTTGTCACTTCCTCATTGGTAAATTTAGTCATACACAATTTTATAATGTGTGAAATGTGGAAGAATCAAGCATACAAAGAAAGGAAAAAGTACAGTTCTCCCTTCCCAGTCCCATCTCTTTTTCTCTTAAATTTTTATTTAATGTTACATTATATGTCATTAAATTAATTCTGGTATTTGGCTCCATTTATGTTTACATTTAAGTTATCTCCATGCCCATATTTCAATTTCAAGATTCTTTCATTGGGGAGGGTGATGCAGTGGCCATAACTGGACATTTGGTCAGGGGGGTATAATATATTCACATATTTATTGCGTAACCAACATTTTAGTGTTTTGTACTTCTATCTTATTGGTTTGGGATTTAGTTCATTAAATTTACATGTTAAGTCCAACATGATTTCCTATATAACATAGTCAACAAAATACTTTATTATTATTATATAATTTTCAAAAATAATAAGAATTAAAATGGATTCAATTTTATAAAATGTGGTATTACTTAAAACCAGGCATGACTTGTGATGAAATCTTTGATTAAATACCGAAACTCATCACACCTTGGTTTCTTCATTCTGAGGTTAGAAGTCACAATCTGTTTGTAATTAGAAGGAACTCTATTATCTAATGAAATACTATTTCCACAGGTTAGTGTTTTCTCTTTATAACAAGATTTCCCATATATATAAATAGCATGTAGAGAAAAAATCTGTTGAGACTACCCTATGGACAGACAGAAAGTAACCACGTAATTTTCCTATGTATATTCAAAGACACCTGGCTTGATAAGATCGATGGTGTTAAGCATATGGCTATGATTGACATAGGTTTTGAAATCATCCTACTCTTTTCACACTTTTCTTTTTTTTAAATTATTATTCTTGGACTCGGTGGCATCCTTTGAAAATTCAAATTATGAGAAGAGTTTAAAATATTAAAACATGGACAAGAGATACAAGACAAAATGCCTCTTCTAAAAGGCCAATTAAGTTTGCAAACTCACCCTAGAAAAAGTGTTACATCCCTCACTGCTGCAAAACACTAGGGTCACCTTCGAAGAACTCCATTGGCCATCTGGTGAAACATTAATGTCTCCCTCTGAGGGAAAAGGCTCAGTTTGTTTGTAGCCCGTTATATAGGTAAAAGATTAGCAAATCCTGTGCTCGAAATTCTGCAGGTCTGGCACAAACCGCCATGTGTACAGTGTCTGCCTAAACTTCTTCACATCACCCTTAGGTGACTGGAGGTCTAAGAAGGCCAAATCTAAATGTGGTGCTCACGTGTCCAACCACATCATGGGTAACAACTCCCTCGGTCTCTGACCTGGGAGTCTTGTGTCTTTTGGCAGCATCCACGACAGTGTGGAGGGTAGACTGGCTGCTTTGTAAGTAAGATAAAGATGGACCCTTCACAGTCATTTATGTAAGACAGAATTCATTGCACCTGGCTACTCTGCAGTTGCCAGAAATAGTAACCTCCACTTTCTTATTTGTTACACTCACTTTTTAAGAAATATTGCCAAAAAATCACTTTAGTAAGATCAAGTCGAAATTTCAAATTTAGTAACCATCATAGCTAGGAAACATTATACACAGTATTCTGATAGTTTTTAGAAAAGGTAGTGAAAAAATAACACCTATCCTAAATCTAGGCCAGTTCCAATGTGTTGACAACAGAAAGAAGAATGGGAAGCAACAATTATCTGTATAAAGTTAGTAAATGGGGTAAACTCCATGTCAAGAACAGCAAAACTATCAGCTAACTACAGCATTGATGGAGTTGATTTGGAGCAACTCACCCCAAAGCGAGGGATGGCTTAAAATGTCCTCTTATTGCTGAGCAGTGCGGTGTCATGGAGGGGAAGTCAGTACATCCTGACAGAACACCACCCAGAGTTAGTTGTCGTTGAAGACGAGGGGTGGGAGGGAGACAGTGGGAGACGCTCGCCTCAGACCTCTCCATTCCTGCCGACCAGTTGGCAGCTGAAGCTGAAGCCTAGAGCTTGAAGCCTAAGTCCTATCTTACCAAAAAGAAAGCCTATCGCTGCTATTTTTCTTTTCCTGAATAAAACTGAAATGGCTTCCCACTTAAATATTTTTCTGCCCAGTCCCATGAGGCTCCTGAATGTTTCCGCCTGACTTCTTACCTCTCAGTGATCTCTGCTTCCTGCTCAGCTGCTTAGCCTTTGGCCTAAGACATTTATAAATCAGAAAAATGCCTTAGATTAAAAGCAGGAAAATCTCAGAATTCTCTGAATGTGCTTTTCTGTCCCTGGGACTCAGCCCTCAAAGTCTGGATCGTTTATCAGCCTCTTCCTCACACGTTGTCATCAAGTTCGCCAAGCCCTGTTTCAGCTCACTGGAAAAGAAGAGAAAAGACACAGAAATTATGCAAAGAGAAGGTAGGAGGCCTGCATTAGAGTGAGTAGTTATTAAAATCTACTCTAAGGTACCAGGAAGAAAAATGGCAGATGCGTCCACAGAGCAGGCATGAAGTTAAGCAGAACAAGGCGGATATAGAAATAGACACATTTGTAATATAATTTATACAACGTATTTAGTTGTTTGAAAACATTTTCAAAAGAAAACCAGAAAAAATCAATATTACACAGTATCTGAAATTATTTTTGGAATTAGAAAAATTTGGAAAAAGTCTTCTAAACCAAGCCAGAGAAATAATATGATGAATACAAGTGAATTTTATGTTAGTTACAATCGTACAGTTGTACAAGGAGACAATTGCATTTGTTCTACAAAGGACCTGATGTCTAGAAGCCACTAAAATTTTAAATAAATTAAACAAAAGCAAGGACAGGTTTCAAATATTAAATAAGTATAAGTTGAATATATAAATGACAATCTGGAGAAAATAATGCTATTTTGAGTCAAAGGACTCATCCCTTCAAACTTCTTATACATGGGAAAATTTTTCATTATATAAATACCTGAAAGGAAAAATGGAAAAAAGTATGTGTAAGAATAAATGGAACACAGAAAATATTACATAATGGAAAAAAATATATAAAGTCACCAAATAGACAAAAATCATATCCTTCAGGTATAATTAAAAGGTATGAAATAAATTTACTATCATTTTATCTATCAGAATAAATCGAATTTGGCAACACCCACCAAGTATTGAAGACCACGGGCACTGATGGACTTTGGCTGTCAGCACGGACTGGGGCAAGTCTTTGAAAGTTCACCTGACTATATACATACACACCAGGTACGCTAGCAATCTGTCAGTCTGGGTAGATGCACTACTTTGCCAAGATATAAATGGAAGGATATTAATGGTAACATTGCTTTCAGTATCATCAGACTATAAACAAAACAAATCCATCTAAGTAAGAGTAATTAAGTTATTTACAGTACAGTTTTGGATTGGAATAATGAACAGCCTTTAAGTAGATGGTGCACATATATCTATGCTGATATAGAAATATCTGTTTAGCTAAAATACATGGTTAACTGAAAAGTGGGTATCACAAAAAGGGTAATATTTTGTTTTCAAATAACATATACACACGTTTTTCACTGGAAAGACTGGTGGGAAGGGAAGGGATGTGTAACTTTACGTTATTTACTTGTTTTAGTTTACATTATTTTATCCCATATCTTACCATTCCTCCTATTATTTTTGGAATACACAAAAATAAATTCAAACTATTTAATTTAAACACATTTAATTTTCCATTGGTAAGTAATTTCAAGGTCAGAGTAAGATTAATTGAATATATAAATCAATTTAGTTGTATCAATTCAATGGTTGACTATTCACGATTTATCCCATTAGTTCCCTGGGATACAAGAAGCAGAATCATATCCGGAAAAAATATTTTTGGAAGGGAAGTCACAAAAATCATGACATTTGCTGACAATTATGCTAAGATAAAAATAAACGCGCTTATAGAAGGTTATGGAGCACTGTCTTTTTGCCCTTTTCCATGACACTTTCCTTGATAAAATGTAAAAACTAGGGACCATTCGCCTGCTTTGGTTCTTCTGAAGGCCTCCCTGACGTGGGTAATTGTTGAATCTGGTGTTCGTGTGGAAGGACACTCCCTGGGGGTGTCTCTTCAACCATCAAACTCTCGGTCCACCTCTATTTTTGGTGAATAACATAGGTATCTTTTTACCTCCTGTATGGTCTAATTTCATTTATTTTCAATGAATATTTTACAGGATATTACTATATGTTTCTAATGGAAAATAAGCTATTAACTATGATAAGAAAATAAATGAAATCTGAGGTATGGAAAAGGGTGGAGAGACAGTCTTGGGAGGCCCCCACCAGAACCTTGCCTATCTCCCAGCAGGTCATGCCCGGGAGTTAACCACAGCAAACCTGTGTCCCCGGGGAAGGCACAGTGAATGGATGGTGGGACATTGCATTGGAAGTCAGCAGGGCCACCCTGCCACGGGGTCAAATCCCAGGGCAGCATTCTTCCAGCACCCATGCAGGGAGCATGTAGACCAGACCACAAGAGGGGGGAATCCTTTGCCTTAAAACTTCAGTTCCAGCTGGCCCTACCATCAGCTGACAAAAAGTGGACTATGTCCTGGAATAAATTCATGAGGCAGTCAGACCCCGAGGCTGCTGTCCTTGGGTGATTCCTGTGTCAGTGCTGGCTCAGAGACATTGAGCTGTGGTGCGTATGACAAAATGAGATGTGCTCAGCCTCTGCCTGTGTCATTCCTCCCACAATGACAGTCCGTGCGACGCAGGGAGCATCTTCTTCTACAAGGAGAAAGGAAAGGGAAGGGTTTGAGGGACTTTGTTTTGCAAATTGGGTACCAGCTCAGCCACAGGAAACTAAAGTACCGTGCAGACTCCTAAAATCCTTGATTCTAGGATTAATTCCTAGACGCATTCTAGATCCATCCTGGGCCAAAGAAAACGTGCTGCGTGGGGGAGAAAAACTCAGTCCTGACTGGATTCAGCACCTGCTACCTAAAGAGGCCTTGGGCTTTGAGTAAGCATTCGAGGTAGCCTGGTGACAGTTACCAAGTGCTTCAGGTGAGACCGGGAAGGCCTCAGGAGTGACCCAGTGCAGGCCACGAGGGAGGGCCCAAGTCACCCACCACCCGCACAGCAGCAGCTCGGCAGATAGAGAAGAGAGTGAATTTCCTGGGGATCTAGGGCATTCTTCCACATTTCATCCAAGCCCACCAGGAGTCTGCAGAAGTCATGACATTAGAGGGCCTGAGGCGCACCTTTGCTGAGATGTCTGTAGTGACAAAGACGCATATCTCATCCCTCAGTGCCCTCTGTGCATCTGGAAGTCTTCTCAAGAAGGCTGGGGTCAAACAAGTCCAGACTGCAAATATTAAAATAAATATCTAATTCTCCACCGTCCAGACATTGACAAGTATTCACAAGCACCAGGAGCATCTAGGAAGACATGGCCTCACCAAACGACATTAACAAGGAGCCAGTGACCAGCCAGAGTGAAGAGATAAGTGAGGTTCCAGAGCAAGACTTCAAAACAGCTGCCCCCAAAAAGCTCAGCGACCTTCAGAACATCCCAGGGAAGGAACTCAGAGGTCTATTAGCGTGATTTAACAAAGACATTGGAATAACTTACAAAGAAAAATTCAAGAAGTAATTCTCCAGCTGAAAAATGCAATTGACAAACTCAGAAATGCATCAGTGTCTCTCTACAGCAGAATTGATTAAGCAGAAAAAAAGAGGTCATGAGCTTGATGACAGGCAATTTGAAAACATATGGTCACAAGAGAAAAGAGAAAAAATCGTGCCTATAAGATCTTGACAATGACCCTAAAAAAAAAATTTGAAGAATTTTTGGCTTTATAGACAAGATATAGAGGGATATTTGGGTAGAAAGTTTATTCAAAATAACAATAACAACAACTTTCCAAATTTAGAGAAACACACACATACATATTTATTTATTTCAGGTATAAGGTCACAGAACACCAAACAGATTCAACTCAAACAAGACACCCAATGGCATCTAATAGTCAGGCTCCCAAATGTCACAGAGAAGGAAAAGGTACCAGGAGAAGCTAAGAAAAAGAAAATAGAACAAGTAACTTGTAACGGCGTCCAGGGCATCTGTCAGTAGACTTCTCAGGGAAAGCCTGCTGGGCCAGAAGAGTGGCCTGACATATTCAAAATGCTGAAGAAAAGTCGTTAACCCAGAGCAGTATATCCAGCAAAAATATCCTCCATAAAACAGAGCTACAAACCTTCCCAGAGAAACAGAAGCTGAATAATTTAAACAACATCAGTCATGTCCTACAGGAAGTTCTAAAAGTTCTTCAATATGAAAGAAAAATATGTTAATAAACAAACATAAATCATCTAAAGTTATAAAACTCACTGGTAACAGTAAGTACATATGAAATGCTCTATTGCTGTGATTGCAGTACGTAAGCCATGTATATCCTGAGTAGGAAGACCAAATGATAAACCTATAAAAATCACTACAACAGGTTTTGAGAGAGACATAGTCTAAAAAGATATAGACAGAAACAATGTTAAAAAAATGAGAGGATGGAGTTAAAAGATAGAATTGCTGTTAGATTTCTATTTGTTTATTTATAAGCACGGTTGTCTTATATTTAAAATAATTGATTACAAAATGTTTTTTCAAGTCTCACAGTAACCTCAAATCAGCAAATGTACAACAGATATACATAAGGTAAAAAGCAATAAATTAAAACACATTACCAGAAAAGAAATCACTGTTAACAAAGAAAGATAGGGAGGAAGGAAAGAAGGACCACAGTACAACCAGAAATCAAATAAAACACGGCAGCCGTCTGTCCTTATCTGTCAAAAATAATATTGACCATGAATAGACAAAACTTGCCACTCGAAAGACTTAGGAGTATATCAAAAATATGTACTTCTAATATTCTGAAATTTAAAAAAACATCAAAACAAAGATTTTTAAATGGAAAAGACATAGGTGGCTTTAGAGATTTTAGAATATGCCTCAGCTCTCCATTATCTATAAGAAACACATTTAGCCTATAAAGACATAGAGACTGAGTCTAAAGGACGGGAGACAGGGATCCCAGGCAGATGGCACCACAAAGGAGCTGCCCGAGTCAGGAGAGCAGCAGTGGGATCTGTTAATTTCCTTCCTTTTTTATCAATGTTAAAAGCCGTTTACTATCATCAGCATCCTCCCATTGATGGTTTCACATGATTGTAGGGTTTCATTATAACTTTATCTGCTTTAGAGCAATGGTTCACCCCTCTGGCTTCACACTATGATCACATCTAAAGCTCTTGATAATCCAGCCACACCCGCTTGTGACCACTGAATTGGAACCCACGGGAGTGAGACTCAGGCATCAGCCGTTGGAATAGCTCTGGGATCTACGGTGTGGCCGCAGTTTCAGGTGTATGTTTTCTAAATGTAAATGGATTTTATAGTAATTAGGTCTGCTGTGTTGGAACAAGATATATGTGAAATTCATTAATTTTTCACTTTTTGGTTTAACTTCCTTTTTTTTTGTTTAAATGAAATAAAATTTTAATCATTCTTTTTTTTCACAAGAGTACTCTCCTTGAAGCGGTATTCTGTCTATCTTTCTATAACTAAATATCATCTCCTTCTCTCTCTCAGTAGGTATTTACTATCTACAGATTTGTGTCTTGTTATGTTCAGTCCAGACATATTTTCTATAAAGTAAAAAAATGTGGCCAGGACAATTGTCAGGGGATACAACTGGGGTGTGAAGGTTGAACTTTCTTCTCTGTGTTCTTCTCTAAAGCTTGACCTTTATTACACTTGTATTAAGTGTATTCCATTAGATAATTGATCACAACTAAATTTATACTTATAGTTATTCTTTGAAAGATGAATTATTCTTAATAATGTTTGAAAGTATCTTTCTATTTTATGTATTTTGACATTTTCGTTGCTGGTTTTTATGTGAATGGAACTAGAACAGGGCCATCAATGTTTGCAGTTTAATTTTAACATTTCACAGTTTGCATCAGTGAAAATATATGTATTTATGACGTGATAGTCAAATGGGTATACATCAGGGCTAGGAGAAGGAAATGAATACCCATAATTAAAGTTTTATACGTTATAGCTTGCAGTGGTGAAATACATGCCTGTCAATGACATAAATGTTAAATGGTTACATGTCAGCATCTAGAGGACAGAAATTAATATCCTCAATTAAATGTCTATATGTTATGTAAGAGTTTGATGAGGGCATTCCTCACAACTTGAAAATCCTTCATAACTTTTTCTATCTTCAGAAAGATATTTGTCCTTTTCTAAAAAACATGGTAGGGGCGGAGAACTGAAAGAACTTAATTTATAGAATGTCTGCATTTTAACACAGTCAATTAGCCATACATCACTTTACATGTCTTTCATGATTTCAGTTTCTCAGTAAAGTTAAATTTCTTTTTCGCAGTCATTTTTAGCCCACTTTATTAATCATCCTCAACCACTTTCATTGCATAAATATTTCATAGGTTAAAAAAAGCCACATAAAATCATAAAACTAAGAAGGATTCTACATAATAAAATTACTCAGATTATAATGAGAAAACACTATCTTGGTATTTCTGTTCATAAATTTTTCTTTATTGTGTCAATGCTGTGAAAATAATACCAAAAAAATCTTGGAATAGTTTCCTTATACAGAGAAATATTCTGCATGTGTTTGCCTAACAGTTTTAAAACTGTAGAGGGTGCCGTGCACTGGCCACCTCTGATCTGAAGATAGCTCGACACTGTCGTGGGGTGACTACTCCAGAATTCACTGTAGAAGCTCTTTAGTAAATAGTCTTAAAATGAGACATCTTTTGGTAATGGTGGGGAAAAGGTATATGGTGAAATCAGCAATCATAGGTCATTTAAGGATTTTCTGGAAATGCTGTTAGGATAATGTTTACTTATATGATACGTCCATATTCACTACCAATACTGAACATAATGAAATTTAATTATCTGGTGATTCTATATAGAAAATACAAACTCTTAACTGATTATCAGTTATAAACTGTTATTTCTTGTCTTGTAGCTTTTGCATTAGAAATATATAAATATATGCACACAGCTATCCATCAGTATCCTGATGTACAAACACACAAACATATATGTGGGTGGTATCAATTTGCTACAAATTTGTTTTGTTAACTTAGTGGAAAATCAGCATTTGTAAATTCTAGTTGCCACTCACCAAATCACTTTTTCCTCCAGATATCTCCATTTTGATGGCAAATCAGGCTGTTACATTGTACTTTCATCAGGCGAGGTCTGCACGTGTATCCCGGCAACCTCACTTGGACTCCTTGAAGCACATGATGAGAAGGAAATTGCAGAGGACAAGAAACAAGGTGTATTTTTAAAAAATAACTTTACATAATAAAATATTTCTCAATTGTTTTTGAAATAGCAGTATTTCCACCAGCTGAATCAATAAATTCTTAATTTTAAACATGTTTGTCTTTACTACTTAAATAAGAATGTCATGTTACAAAAAGAAATGGGTTTTGGTTCTATAACAATTTAATACCGACCGAGAAACCAAATACGAACACTTGCATTCATTAACTGAATAATACTTTTCCTTTAGCTTCAGAAGTTTTCCATTTTCATGATGCCAATGTCAAAATATATCTGAACACTGTACAAATATGAAATAGCATATTGGCTACTTAGTATATGCTGTACATTCTAGAAATACTGTATATATCACACAATAACTGTATGATGAATACAGTACTGATAGTGATGGGCATATAATTATCTCATGAAATCTACTCTGAATAGACTGACCTCACAATTACATCAATGATGATTAAAAAAACTATCCAGCCCCAAGGATAAAAGCCACATACCATCCCTGACTGGCTGGCTACATATTGAGAGGAGTTGGCTAAAAGCCTTCAATGGCCAATATTCTATTTTGAGTGTATTTAAAAAACTAAAACAGATTCCCCCACATCCAACTGGACACATGTTTATGTACTCACTGCAGCCTGTGTCTGTGCCTACAGAGATCAAACGATAGTTAAGACATTAATTAATACTTAGGAAACAGCTTTCAACATCAATAAACAAGAAAGAATTAAAAGACTTCAAGAAGTTGGAGAAGAACAAAAAAATTAAAGAAATGAGAAAGAAGAAAGACAAAGAGATGAATCAATGTAGTAAAAAACAACAAATCACAAGCAAAGCTTAAAATACAAGAAAATAAAGGTCATGCCTATTTTTTGTGTTGTTTTGAAAAAACTAATAAAGAATGAAACACAAAAAAGTGGATAAAATTACTTGTACAGTGATGACACATGTTTAAATTTGGCTATGAGAATGGATTTGTTTGCGGTGCAATAAATGCCAAAACTGTGGAAAGAAAAATAAAATGGCATGGTCTCTAAGTGATTAAAATCTGTACCTCTCTCCCCTCAACACTATTCCCCAGGCTCACAGGAATGCATTTTCCTTTTTATTATGCAATTGGTCTTTATGATCAATGTCCTTAACAAAAAACTTTGAATTTCTAAAATACATGAGATAACCACTTTATCTATTTTAACATTAATAGAGTATAAAATATGCTTTTAATATTCTAAAATCTATAATTAGTCATAGATGATAATACATTACTATTCCAAGGTTTTTGCCAGAGCACTTAAGTAAATGTTGAATAGATAAGAATGCAAATACAGAGGCTGCCAAAAAAACTATGCACATTCTAAGAAAGGAAGAAAGAAAACTATTAAAATTGTAATACTCAAGTCACGTTTGACTTCTGCAATTACAAGAGATATAAGACAGTATACAATAAAACAGATGTTATTGATATACATTGAGTATTATAATTTTCATACAGCTTTTATCTTTCTTAAAATGTGTATACATTATTGGTGTCTTCTTTGTGGCGTGTGTATATGGGTACGTATATTATATATATACATATATAGTATAAAGAGAAATAAATACATAGAAACAATTATTCAAAATAAATATAGAATAAGAAGTGCATAACATAATTTATTATTAGATGATGTTAATAATTTTGAGGCAACTATTAAGATAGACTAACTATGTGGGGCAGCCTTTAATATGTACTGAGGAACAGCCGTGTTTGCAAGCCCACGTCTGTCAAGGGTTCCTCCTGACCAAAGGCTGAGCGCAGCGAGCACAGAAAGGCAGATGTGTTCCCAGCACACGCAAACCTCTCTGACGGCCAGACTTAGTTTGAAAACTCCCTAATGGTTTGCAGAAGCTTCCTTAGACGACATGGCCCTCCAGATGTTTCCACCCAACTTTATCACTCCCCCTTTCACGCAGGTTCAGACTCGCGTCCTCCCCCCGTCCAGTTCCCTTTCCTTTCACAAATCTATTTTCTTGAATAAAATTCTTAAATGTTTAATCATGCCTGGTTCTCAAAGGAACTGAACTAAAACACCGTTTTTATATACCACTAATTTATGTTAATTATTACCAAATCAGAATTAGGAGTACTTCCAAGAAAATCTGTAAAAGAGGAGAAGCAAATGTGTTTTAATACATTTTTAATGCACTTCACAGAAGTTAGTTATCAATACACAGACCGTCGTGCACTAAAGAACTTTTATAATCATCCCCACGAGGAGCTCACGGTTTGCCTTCAGGACTGACTTTTGGGTACCAATTTATGAATTGATCGTATGCACTATCTTTTAATAATTATAATATTTTCTTAATTTTATATGAAGAACATAAAATCAATCAACATCCAACAAGAAGAAATTTGCAATTACTAGTGTTCTCTGATTGGTATTTTATGTTTTGGAAACCCACTGAAATATGTAGAATTTCAGAATAAACATCTATATTTCCTCTTGGTATCTGTATGTTTGTGTGATTTTAAAGTAGCCCTTTGCTCTAGAAACAGTGGAGCATACTGCTTTCTTAATTGATTTTATTTTTTCACTAAGTTCATAATAGTTATTACTGCACTGCTCTTCAACAATGTCCTAGATCAGTGGTTCTCAACCTATGGGTTGCAACCCCTTTGGAACAATATGTCACGGCATTAGGAAGGTTGAGAACCACTGTCCTAGATTATAAGTACAGCACATAATACATTGTATATTGTATTAAAATAATCTTCAGTTATATTAAAATAACCATGAATATTATTATAGCTAAATATTTCAGCATAGTAATGATTATTTCTATGCATGTAAAATAAATTTTTAGCACAATTTCTATAAAAATACTCATTTAAAATTATAAATTGACAAATTGCCCATAGAAAGGTTAAAATAATGTACATATTTATATGGGCCCCATATATCACTAGTCATAAGTGAGTTTAACTTTCAATACTGTCGAGGAAAAAATATCATTTTCTTGTTTAAATGTATATTTGTTTGAGTTCTAGAAAGGCCCATTTCTCTCTTTCTCTCTCTTTTTTTTAAACCTTTTATTGTTTGGTATTATTATTCTGTGAATTGCATCTGTATTGCTTTTCTTCATTAATAAAATGAGTTCCATTAATGAATAGTACAAATATTCTAGTCTTGCAGTTCTGGGATAAACTTATGTGTAGTATATGACTAAATTGTATTTGGGAATATAGGCATATACCCATGTTTCTAGAGCAAAAGGCTACTTTAGAAACACACATATAGACAAATACTGAGGGAAAATAACAGGCATGGGCAATATTCTTGGAAGACAGCCTAATGGGAGAGTTTTTAGGTTGGGTACCAGACCAGCGCAATAACGTAAATATTGCAATGGAGAGATTCACACACACACACACACACACACACACACACATATATATATATATATATTTATTCTCAGAGCATATAAAAGTGTTTATACTATACAGTAGTATTGAGTATGCAATAACATTTTGTCTAAAAATATATGTACCTTAATTTAAAATATTGCCCCAAATGCTAACGATCATGTGAGCCTTCACAAGTTATGATTTTTTTGGTGGAGGGTCTTGCCTCAACATTAATGGCTACTGACCAATAGTGCTGGTTGTCTGGGGTGGTTGTGGCAGTTTCTTAAAATAAGACAACAATGAACTTGGCGCACTAATTGATTCCTCTTGTTGCCAAATGTTTCTCTCTAGTATGGGATGCTATTTGGTAGCATTTTGCCACAGTAGAACCTCTTTCAACATTGGAATAAGTTATTTCAATAACTTATTGAAACTTATTGAAATAACTTGTTGCTCACAGCAACCTCAAACTCCTGGGCTTAAGCAATTCTCTTGCCTCAGCTTCCCAAGTAGCTGGGACTACAGCCTTCTTGAGAAGATTTTCCAGATGCACAGAGGGAATTCAGTGATGCGATCTGTGTCTTGGTCATTGCAGACACCTCAGCAAAGGTGTGCCTCAAACCCTCTAATGTTGTGACTTTTTCAGACTCCTGATGGTACCATGTTGGTGGCTTAGATGAAATATGGAAGAATTCCCCAGATCCCCAGGAAATTCTCTCACTCTGCTGAGCTGAGTAGGGGAGGGGGATGAGGTGGGCCCTTGCTCGTGGCCACTGCAGTTAGGACTGTACTGGTTCATACCTGCTGTTACTTTATCAAGTTTGTGTAATATTCTAAAGCCTGTATTAGTTTTTCTAGTATAATTCAAGTATAATTTACCAGGAATGAATTCCATCTCAAGAAACAACTGTCTCATTCATAAAAGGTAAACCCCATCCATTCAGCTTTTATCATGAGACTCGTGATTCAGGCCTATCTTCAGAGTCTGTTTCTAATTCTGGTTTCTCACTATTTTTACCACATCTGCACTTACTTCTTTGACTGGTCTCTTGAACCCCTCCAAGTCATCCATGATGGCTGGAATGCAAATTCCTGTTAATGTTAACATTTAACTTCCTGTCTTCAATCATTTTTTTTTTTTTTGAAACAGAGTCTCACTCTGTCTCCCTGGTAGAGTGCCGTGGTGTCATAGCTCTCAGTGACCTCAAACTCTTAGGGTTTAGTGATCTTTTGCCTCAGCCTCCCAAGTAGCTGGGACTACAGACACCACCACAACACCTGGCTAGTTTTTCTACTTCGAGGTCAGACGGGGTCTCACTCTTGCTCAGGCTAATCTCAAACTCCTGATCTCAAGCAATCCACCTGCCTCATCCTCCTAGAGTGCTAGGATTACAGGTGTGAGCCACCACACCTGGCCTATTCTTTTTTTTTTTTTTTTTGAGACAGAGTTTCACTATGTTGCCCTCAGTAGAGTGCGTAGAGTGCAATGGCGTCACAGCTCACGGCAACCTCAAACACTTGGACTTAAACAATTCTCTTGCCTTAGCCTCCCAAGCAGCTGGGACTTACAGGCACCTGCCACAATGCCTGGCTATTTTTTTTTTTTTTTTTGCAGTTGTCATCGTTGTTTAGTTAGCCCTGGCTGGGGTCGAACCTGCCAGCTTTGGTGTATATGGCTGGCACTGTAACCACTGTGCTACAGGCACCAAGCCAACACCCAGCCTATACATAAAGGCATCTAGGATACTAAATATTTTCTAGAAGTTTGTTGGTTAACTTTGCCCAAATCTCTCAGAGGAATCAGACATCTATGGCGGCCATAGCCTTACAAATTTATTTCTTAAATAATGAGGCATGAAAGTAAAAATTACTCTTTGATCAATGGGCTACAGAATAAATGTGTGTCAGCAGGCGTGCAAACAGCATCTCCATCAAAGCTGCACATCTCCATCAAGTCCTTGGGTGATCAGAGGGATGAGGAGCAGCATTTTGGAAGAAATCTGTGTTATTGTTTTGTTTTGTTTTCTCTGAGCAGGATGTTTCAACAATATGCTTAAAATAGTCAGCAAATCATGCTGTAAACAGATGTTCCGTCATCTAGGACTCTCCGTTCCATTTATAGAGCACAGGAAGAGTAGATTTAACAATTTTTAATGGGTTTTGGATTTTTGGCATCATCAGTAGGCACTGGCTTCACCAGCTGCTTCAGCCCCCAGAAGACAAGTCGGTCTGTGCTTTGAATCTTTGAAGCCAAGCACTGACTTACTCCTGTCCTGCTATAAAAGTGCTGGATGACATTGTCTTGTAATAGAAGGTTGTTTTGTCTACACTGAAAGTCTTTCGTTCAGTGTAGGCTCTTTATCCATCCTCTTAGCTGGATCTTCTGGGTAATTCACTGCAGCTTCGGCATCAGCACTTGTTGTGTCCTTTTGCACCTTTGTGTTAAGAAGCAGACTTCTTCCTTTAAACCTCATGAATCAAATTCTTTTAGCTTCAGACTTTTCTTTCGCAGCTTCCTTACCTCTCTCACCCTTCACAGAATTAAAGGGAGTTAGAACCTTTGTCTGGATTAGGCTTTGACTTACGGCAATGTGGCTGTTTTTGGCCAGGCAGTTCGTTAGACATGAGCAAGGTGATGGTGGGTGCACATAGGTCATTTCAGACTGGTTTGGGTTGGGCTGATCTGAATTATTGTGTGAATGCTGCTAGTTGTGACCTTGCAGGTGGATTGCATTGAGACAAGGGAATGAAGTAATAGAGACCTTGTGTTAGAGAAGCAGTTAGGAATGACTCTCCTCAGAAGGTGGACAAGCAGGGCTTCCAGACCTGCCTTGTGGTACCTCTCACTCTAACCTTGTCCCAGATGATTGCTCACACTTGAGGAGGAGGGTGACCCTACCAATGCACAAATCAGAACTTGGTGTGCCAGCTGAGAAGGATGTAGAAGACTCTTCAGCCTACCAGCAGGTACAATGGAGTCTTGAAGATGACCTGGCATAGCTGTAAGACCAATTATCATGAGGCCCACCACCTACCATGGTCTCTCAGAGAGCTTCATGGGAGGTCTGAATGCACAGTAGGACTCTGGTTCCAAGTGACCTCTCAACCACAAGGTGGGCATGACCAAAGTGGTAAAAAGAGAACATTGGCCACCACCTTGGCCTACTTCTTTTCTTTGTCATGGCAACAGGGCCCATTCACTGTCTATGGTGAATCTTTCTCGCTCTGTAAGCCTATAACTTGCTCTTACTCTGCATACATGCCTTTCTCTTTTCAAATAAACTTTGTTTCATGCTTGCCTTACTTTGGGGTGCCTGGTTATTTTTTGACCAAGAGCATTCCAAGAACGGGGGACCCAGGAAGCTGCCTTGAAATCCAACATTGTGTATTTCCTAGAAGCAGCTGGTACCTCAAAGTTGTGTGTAGTTAATAAACTGTGCTTTTCTTGCTAAAACTTTACTTGCTATTTTCAATTATTTCGACAGCTACCGTAAGCCACCACTGGGCCACTCTGACTCTTGCAGGTGGGTTGTGTTGAGATAGAGGCTGATTAATGTAAAGGGGTTTTGATATGGTCAGACAGGGGCCATCATGCTGACCCAGGCTGTTGGAAACAGAGTTGGTTAAGACTCTGGGAGATTTCCAAGAAGCAGCTGATATCCCTCAAAGTTGTATAAAAACATAAAACCAGTTTCCATGGAGCCTGCAGTCACTAGGATGGGGCCTGGCTTACTGTACAAGTTAATAGTTAATAAACCTTCTTTTTCTTGCTAAAACTTTAATCATTCTTTTCAGTTATTTTAGTGAGTATCTCCAGCCACCACCATGCCACTCTCAACAGTTTGATTTTTGTCTTCTATGCAGTCCACTAAGATTTTCTTCATATCAGCAATAATGCTGTCTGTGTTGCTTTTCTGTCATTCACGGGTTCACTCAAGCAGGGTGGAGCTCGCGTAGCTGTCTGGTTCTCGGTTCCTGGTGTGGTCATGGTGGAAGAATGACCAGACCCACCAAAAGCAAGGCAAGCCTGAGATGAAGTGTGAGGTAGAGAAAGGCAGGCTTACAGAGCAGGATGTGGACTCCTCCTATCATGCAAAGAAACGGGTCCAGTAATGGGCTGGGTTCTCTTTCACGTGGTTTGGGTGGGGCTGTACTCATAGTTCAGATGTTACCATGAGACCATTTTGACGGAGAGTTAATGACATGACAATCAGTTCTGAGTCACTTTTTGAGTCTGGTTGTGCCTGGGCTGCCCAACCCTCACTCCTCTCTCCCCAGGTACTTGTCACTCTTTCTTTGTAATTACAACTTTGCTGTTCGCTGCTAGACTCCGAGTTTTCATGCTATCTTGGTGTTTAACATGCTTTCCTCCCTGAGTTTAACCATTTCTAGCTTAAGATGTAAAGTGAGAGATGCAATTCTTCATTTCACTCCAACAATTAGAAGGCATTGTAGGGTTGTCAACTGACCTAATGTTGATTTGTTGTGTCTCAAGGAATAGGCAAGTCCGGAGAGAGATGTGAGAACGTTGGGACCAGTGAGTGGTGCAATCAGGATGCACGGATATATTTTCATTACGTTTGCTGCCTTGTACGGGTGCAGCATGACACTCAAAGCCATTACACAGAAATGTCAAAGGTCACAGTACATGTCACCCTAATAGGCTTAATAATGAAAAAGTGTGAGACATGGTGAAAATTAATAAAATACAACTGAGACAATGAGAGCCAATGGCATCAAACAGAAAGGCCAGTAGACCTTCATGAGGTAGGGTTGCCAAAATCCTTTAATTATTAAACAAAAAAATATATAATATCTGGGACAGGTTGTAAGCCAAAAGCAACATGAAGGAAGTTTGCTTGTATTTTGTTTAATCATCCATAAATATTTGGTTAAATATCCAAAAATTAAGTTATTCTTTTGACTACTTAAAATTTTCGAGTCTGATTTTGGCATGGATGATATACCAGTTCTCTAACAATAACTTCTGCCTGGTCGAAAAGATTGAATACTGACTGGACTTCACCTTCAAAATTCTCTCAGCCTGGAATTGGTGAAAAGTTTTATGTTGATTATTCAGTCAATTTCATTTATTCTTCTTTATCTGTTAAAATTTACTTTTTTGTGGGTCCTTAAACTCTAATTTTCTAAAAACACTTTAATCTATATTTCAGCATATATTGCTATAGCTTTTTGATGCTACCTGTTCAGAGTTTTGCTTCCAATCTGTAGTTAGTGTCTGATTACGGACGGCAGTTGCATTGATCAAGAAATTCTTGCTGTATGGACAAATAGTGCTCGGGACACAGTATAAGTTTTAGATGTGATATTACGGGAGAAGCAAAGAAGAGATTGAAAATTTAAAAATCTGACGTTACTTTTGCCTTTAAATCCTTGTTACATAAAATCATTATTTTATGATTTAGCAATATTTAAAATCAAAACCTAAAATGAGTGGCGTCTTAGAAGCATCGATTTCTATGTGGTCCTGCTTCTTTCTTGTCACGTCACATAAGTACATTTATCATAATTTACACTCTCATAAAACAAGAGAAGTAAAGAATATGGTCTGCAAGGTAGTTTATAGTTCTGTATTTCCCAAGGTCGAATATCTCCCATTTTGCCATGAAAAATAAAAGTAGAAGCATGTTCTAGATATAAATTCATGTTATCTAAATTGATATGGCAGTGGAAGTCCTGATGTAACATAAATCTTGTGAGGAGAGTGTCCAGGAAAGGAAGGAGGTGGACTCTGTGTTCAGAAATGTCACATTTACAGAAAGGAATATATAAACAGGAGAACCGGTAAGGAAGAGGAGCATTATTCTGTATTTGATTTAGTGCAGTGTTACGACATTGGTAGAGTATAAAGCTCATCCCGAAACAGATTTTTAATAAAGATGAATTATGCTAATAAAGTCAAGAAAATCAGGCAGTATAGATAATCCATGTATCTTAATTGTGTAAAAATTGCAATGAAAATCCCACATGATTTCTTAGGTTTATTTAATAACCACTTAATCTTTTGCTATGTTTTATAAATTTCAGCCTAAACAAATTGTAGATTTTAAGAGAAAAGGGAAAGAAAAGAGGTATGTAGGAGTAGATTTCTGCTCTTTCCTTGTAAATTATGGACATAATGGAAATAATACTATTTTGGTTTTACAGTGCTTTTTCTCCTCAGAGCTTAATGTTCAAAGATTCAACTACATGATCTCTCTCTCACTCACTCTTTCTCTCTTTTACCTACTCTACTAAGCTAAAAATATAATAAAACTGACTGCTTCCCTGATAAATTCTAATCATTGTCATACTGTTCCCTTCGTTATATGACAAGATATATATTTTTTAAAAATTGCATGTATGTGTTTTAAATGTTTTCTAGTCAGAAAAGTCCAGTATTCACCTCTTAGATTGGGGCTGATCAGATGCAGCTGTATCTCCGCGTGGTTGAGGCAAAGGCCGTCTGCAAGAGTGTTTGCACCCCCAGTGTATAATTAGTGGCGACACTTAGCAGAGACCTGAGCACTTATTAATGAAAATGGAGTTCTGATCCCAAAACTCTCTGAGAGAAGTTATCAATAAAAATTTTTCAATAAAAATTTTATTGCAACACGAAATTGTGTCAGACCATTAATATAAAACAAATATAGATAGCACTTCCAGATTGAAATTGGAAGGAGATAAATGTTATTATGAGAAAATGGATTGAAAAATGCTGAATCTCACTAACCCATTTCTTCACAAGTCGTAATTTACAAAAGTGACTCTACTTACAAGAGTGATCTGCATTAAATTATACATGGATGAAAAATCATCGTTCTAAACATTTCTGAATTGTCATATTTAATTGTCTGTGCTAGTTTATTACTTTAGCCAAGAACTTTCTATCTTGGGGTTTTCTTTCAGTTAAAAACATTTTCTTCATATAAAATGTTTTCATGAATACATCTAGCCTAACTGCTTGCTGCTTTTTCATTCTTTGTTATTTTATTCATTATATTATTAAATCTTATTAAATTGCAAGTATTTACTCTACAATTATCATTATCTATCTCCTAATTTTATTTCCAAAAATAAAGATATTGGGGGTTCCAAAAGGCAAAAGCCCAATTCAACTGGCTTAAGTAAAAACATTTTAGTTTATCTCAAAGAACCTAAGACAGGTATACATAGTATTAGATGTAGCAGAATCTAATAGGAGCCAAGAGTTCCAGGACCATTACACAGATTTTCTTAGAATTGTTCCCGATACACCTGTGTCTTGTTCTTCACTCCTGACGCAGAAGATGTCCTCTACTTCTGGTAGGGTTGGCAGAGTAGCCACCAGAGTACATTTTGCTAAACTGCAGGCATTAGAGATAGACTTTGCTGTCCTGACCCCTGTCTCCATGTATCTCTCCTCCGTCTCTTCCCCCAAGGTTCCTTCCTCCTCTCTCTTCTTCTGTATCTTTCATTTTTTGTTTTCAGGTTCCCAAGTCCTTAAGAACAGGAACCAGATTGGCCCAAGTTATATCAGAAACTCACCTTGGGGACACTTCCAGGAGGAGGAAAATATCCATCAATTTTAAATGGCTACTACTTTGGAAAATGTGCAAACGGATGACATTTTCATAAAAGGTGAGTGATCTCAAGATCAAGACCTATTCTGTAGACAAAGCAACTGGCCCATTACTTCAACAAATGCTATTTTTACCAATTTTTTTTTAATTCCAGATTAATATGAGAGTACAGATGTTTAGGTTACATTGTTTCCATTTCTAAAGTTTAGGTTGTAGTTGAGCCCTTCCCCCATGGGGTGCTGAACATTGTGCACATTAGGTGACAAGCTGCCAATCACTGTCCTTCTTCCCTCCCTTTCTCTCCTCCCCTCCCCCTCACTAGAATACACCGGGTTTTTCTCTCCTGTGGGCAGTTGTTTATGTGCTCGTTTCATATTAGTACTGAAAACATTGGATATTTGCTTTTCCATTCTTGTGATAATTTACTAAGAAGAATGTGTTTCATCTCAGCTCCTGGGTAAACACAAAACTTAGCTCCTTCTCTTCTTATGGCTGAATTACTTTGGTATCTATATCTATATCTATCTATCTATTTCTATATCTATCTATATATATTTATCTATATCTATCTATCTATATCTATCTATATCTATTTATCTATATCTATCTATAGCTCTATATATCTATCTGTATCTATCTCTATCTATCTCTATTTATCTATTTATCTATCTCCATCTATATCTATATCTACCTATATATTTATCTATATCCATCTTTATCTATTTATATCTCTATATATCTA
>CAUYQV010174711.1:0-16411 GCA_963574575.1 Galagoides demidoff | reverse complement strand
ATGCATCATTGCTTTTTTTTTAAATTAAATCATAGCAGTGTGCATTAATACTATCATGGGGTACAGTGTACTGTTTCTGTATACAATTTGAAATACTTTCATCCAACTGGTTAACATAGCCTTCATGTCTTTTTCTTAGTTATTGTGTTAAGACATTTATATTCTACAATAGAGAGATTCACATGTACCTTTATAGGATGAACCATAGGCATGATCCCACCAATCACCCTCCCTCCACCCACCCTCTCCTCTCCCTCTCCCCATTTTGAAGCCTGTGGTACTGACATTTACAGTTGAATGCCTATGAAATTGAAATCTCCTATTGTACCACAGTGGTTCTCAAATCTGACTTTGGATAAATAAGTAATCTAAAGTAATAATCCTCCACCTGTTCTTTGTGACCTTGACCAATTGCTATCTTAACCCATTGTTGCAGGAGGAACAGCGAAGGAGCTGAGGTTGGCTGGTGGAAACAAGTGCAGTGGTAGAGTGGAAGTAAAAGTCCAGGAGGAGTGGGGAACAGTATGTAATAATGGCTGGAACACAGAAGAGGTGTCTGTGATTTGTAGGCAGCTGGGATGTCCAACAGCTATCAAAGCCACTGGATGGGCTAATTCCAGTGCCGGTTCTGGACGCATTTGGATGGATCACGTCTCTTGTGGTGGGAATGAATCAGCTATTTGGGATTGCAAACATGATGGATGGGGAAAGCATAATTGTACTCATGAACAAGACGCTGGAGTGACCTGCTCAAGTAAGACTGCATTAGTCAAAGCCTCAACCTGAAATGCTTTGTGGGAAAAAATATATAGATATGTTAAAAACTAAAATGAGCCACCTTCTTATCTGTAATCTAGTCCATGAGGAAAATTGCCCAATTCATTGCTGGCAGACTGAAAAACACATGACTAAGCCCACATTAAAAAAAAAGATCAACAGAGATTCTAGACATTATAATCAATGAGAAAATAATTGACTTCAACTTTATATTTAGTTATCCTCCCATTCCTACATAGAAACATCATGATATCTAAGTTACTTCCCAGTTCCCTTTCCTACTACGTGTTACTTTAATTCATTGACCCATAGATCATTTCCCTTTTGCTCATTAACTGATAATCAACTCAGTGAACCAAGAAACAAATGTTCCTAGCATTAATACATTGTTTGTTGTTGGAGGAAGGATTCTTGTGCAATGCTATTTGCACTAAATTTTAGTTATGAAACATTTTCACAATTTTTATCTCAGGCCTTTCTGCTGACAAATCCCAGGCCATGTTTCTGACCCAGTTCAGATTCTTGGGTTTCCCATTTCTCTTTGTTCATTTCATTGGTACAACCCTCTCAGCTCCTGACCTCTCTTTTAGTGACTATCTTTCTTAAAGAGAGGACTGGAGGGATTATGATGCAGTGGGAGAAGCACAGGCAAGGATCTAGAAAAGTGCCGGATTAAACCCATTAATGCTGTGATTTTGTACAAGTTGTCAGATCTCTACAAATATCAGTTTCTGAGAATTTTGTGCAATAATACATGTAAAGCTACTGGTACACTGTCTGCTATGAAATAGTATTAAAATGTTAGTTTCCTCATAGCTTCCTGACTTTTGTTACCTTGAAGACTCAGTTCCTCATCTTCTTTCTCAGTTCTCTTTATTGTTTCTCCTCCTCTTCCTCCTCCTCCCTTTCCCCTCCAAACCATAAATAAATTTTACCAGATCCTTACCACAAATTATTGCTGTTTTTAGAGCTGATTGTTTAGTTAAGGCATCAGTTAGTACTTTTAGTTTTTATTTTCTGTTGTTTTATATTTAACGATGGATTTAAACAACTTGCCTTTTGAATTTTATATACCCACGGCTCTAGCTGGAGCATAAATAATAGAAAGAAAAAAAGAACCCTACAGCCATATAAGGAAGGATTCACTAAATTCCTGGGGATGCAGAGTTTGCATTTCTGAGATTCTCCACCCTCGATCTTCAAAGCTTCTACCTTTTTAGAGATTTTATTATCCCATGCATTGAGGCAATATGGCTTAAGAAGAGTATAGACTCTGGTGGTGGACCACTTTCTCCCCCACCCCCACATCCTGGCTTTACCATTCTGTAGATGTTTGACACTGTGCCAGTTATTTAACCTCAATTGCTTATCACACTTCTGTGGTTTGATACTGATAGTAAATAGTACGTGATGCTTACAGATATTGTGAAGACGAAAAAGATAGTATATGTCATATACTTAGAATAGCTTATGCATATTTTAGATGGGAGTTCTTTTTCTTATTAATTGCCTGTAAGGAAGAAATCTTGTCAAGGAAAGGACTTTGCCTGGAATTCAGAGTTTTTAAAATGGAATACCTTCTTCAAAAAAAAGCTTCCAAAGATTTTGTTCAACCACTAACAGCTTTTGTTTTACAGATCTCCCAAAATTTCATCCAAATTCTTTTTTTCTCCACTATTTTACTATTCATAGAAAATCTAAGGAATAGTGTTCAATTAGAAATTTTTTAAGCAAAAAGCTATTTGCTGCTAAAAATGGTAACAGATGCTTTGGGGATGGGAAAAAAGCTTTGTTTCAAACAGGAAATTGTTAATAAATGAATTGTTTTGAATAATTTTTTCCCTCAATTTTTAAGAGTTTGGTATATCACAGCAGGGTGCTTTTAAAAAAACTATTATGCTGGCTTATATGTTTTTAATCTTTGCTTTTTTTCTACTTGCTTGCCAAAGTTACTTCAAGTTCAACTATTCATGCTCTGAACTATTTATAATAAAGAAAGGATTGAAAGAAAGATCTTAAAAGGTCAACAAATGACCAGTTTGCTCTTTCTACTTCCTTGTTGTATGGGTCGATTTTTTTGTGTGTTTTTTAAAATAAGTAATTTGAGTCAAACTTATTTATTTCTATATTTAAAAAAAAAGTATTTACTTCTGACCAAGTAATGGAAGAAAACAAAACAAAACAAAAAGTTTAAAAACTTTAGTCTACAAAATATTTTCTTTGATAGGTAGACGTAGATGTACTCTCCAATATGTGGAGCTGTGCAACATCCCAAATCAGCACCATTTTCAGGATAGCATCAAATCTCAAATGTCTAGGGAATCATATTTCCTAAAATCGCTTCTGAATATCACTTCTGAACTCTGGTCTTTTGTTTGTTCTAGATGGATCTAATCTGGAGATGAAGCTGATGAATGGAGGAAATCGATGTTCGGGAAGAATAGAGGTCAAATTCCAAGGAAAATGGGGAACAGTGTGTGATGACAACTTCAACATAGATCATGCTTCTGTGGTTTGTAAACAACTTGAATGCGGAAGTGCTGTTAGTTTCTCTGGTTCAGCTACTTTTGGAGAAGGCTCTGGACCAATCTGGTTTGATGATCTTGTATGCGATGGAAATGAGTCAGCTCTCTGGAACTGCAAACATCAAGGATGGGGAAAGCATAATTGTGATCATGCTGAGGATGTTGGTGTGATTTGCTTAGGTAAGGACTGATCTTGGATCACTCTGTTCTCCACGAGAGGCAAAATAAAAGGGTGATAGACTTAAGAGCCCGAACTCTTGAGAACATCATGAAGTCTGGTTCCTTTAACATCTCGTTTTTTAACTTCTTTTCACATTCTGGTTCTGATACCTATGGAGTTTTTACTTGACTGAACGTAGGAGAAATAGGTTCAGAAAGAAATATGAACAATGAAACTGAGAAGGTCATGAGGATACAAGGAAGTGTTTAGGAAAAGCCCAGGAAGAAACATAAGGGAAGAAGGAAAAGAGGGTGAGAAAGGTAGAAAGGCAGGCTTAACTAGAAATTTTGCTCTCTTGAGTGCTATAGATGCTCGAATTAAGGCTCATGAAGCTGATGCCCAGATGAAGCCAAACACTGTGACACTGGTGCTTGGAGGCAGAGAAAATATTTACTCAATTTGGCAAAAACAAGAAGACAGAGCAAAATCTCTCAGATATAACTTAGCAAAGAGATGAAGTGGGGAGATTGGATGACACTAGTGAGTAAGGGAAGAGAGAGGTAAGTCTGTGTTACCTCAGTCTCAGCATCTTTAGCAGCCAGAGGCCTTGATTCCTTTTGCAAAACAATATCATGAAGTTGTTTTGTGACCCTGGAGGTGTCTCCTCCTGCCTGACAAAAACCAGCACACCAGCAGCTAATGATTACTGTGGAGAAGGGGTGTTGGGCAGGGAGCAAGTGGTTATTACGTGCACACAAACAAGGGCCCAGTCAGAATTTACTTCATGTCATTCTTTAAAAATGCTAGGAACTAAAACCTCAAGAGGCCCAGCTACAGGAAGTGTTTTATTTATTTATTTATTGACTTTCAAGACAGAGTCTTACTGCGTTGCCCTCTGTAGAGTGCCATGGCATTCATTACAGCTTACAGCAACCTCCAACTCTTGTGCTTAAGTGATTCTCTTGCCTCCGCCTCCCAAGTAACTGGGACTACAGGAACCCATCACAATGCCCAGGTGTTTTTTTTTTTTTTTTTTTTTTTTTAAGAGACGAGGTCTCACTCTGGCTCAGGCTGGTCTCAAACTTGTGAGCTCAGGTAATCCACCCACCTCAGCCTCCCAGACTGCTAATTAAAGGCATGAGCCAACACTCCTAGTAGGAAGTGTTTTAAAAGCAAACCACTCTCTTGTCATCTTCTAACCATCAGAAGTTTCCCCTTGAGCCATATTAGCTCACCCCTTCCAAAATCATTATTTAAAAAATCAACATTTTGATTTCTCATTAAAACTGTATTTATGCTAGAGCTGTGGTGCAGGCATCCTGTGTCTGTCTAGAGACTTTCATATTCTATGCTTAGGTCAGTGGACGGGGCAATGGGTCTCTGTGTGCAGGGTTACCACTCTTCTTTTTTCTTGTGAGCTATTGGTTTGAAGGAGATTTAGTACATCTTGAGCCCCAGAGAACGCTTAGAAAAATACAGTGGCTTAAAAATGTTCCTGTCTTCACCAGGACTCTCTGTCTCTATCTGTCTCAATCTCTCTACATAAATGAAGGAAATTCAGTTTAAGCTAATTTAGAAAGAAGAACATACTAGCTCACAAAACAGAAAAACCCAGGGAGTACAGTTGGCTTCATGTGTGGCTTAATTCAAGTGCTTAAACAATGTGACCTGGTTCTGTCTTTTTCTCCATACTTTGAATTGGTCTTTCTCTTCTTGAATGATGTGACCATCTACAGCCTGAACCACAAAGAATAGGATTAATACAGAAAAGATAGGTTTTGTTAGCTGAAGAAAGTGAAAGGGTTTTGATGTAGAAAAAACACAGAATGTGTTTTCTGTTCTTTTTTTTTTTCAGTTTTGGCCAGGGCTGGGCTTGAACCTGCCACCTCCGGCATATGGGACCAGCGCCCCACTCGTTTGAGCCAAAGGTGCTGCCCTCTTCTGTTCTTTTTTTACCCATCAAAATCTCTCTAGGCCCCAGTTGGCACATGCAGAGGCATAAATGAAGTGTGGAGATGAAAACTACAATTTCCAGAGGGCAAAAAGGAGTTATTTTATTATTATTATGAGAACATTATATTTTTTGTAATCAAGATCTGTTCTTTGAGGGTTATTGATTTTGAGAAGGTGAAAGTAGTAATGATGAAGACTCTTTTCTCTTTGCTCTACTTCTAAAGTAAGCAAGTAGCCACAAAGAGACCAGGTATATCATACAAACCCAGGCAGAATGGACAGAGAATGTAGTCAGAGGCAAAAAGGAGAGGGGCATTTTTTTTTTTTTTTTTGAGACAGAGCCTCAAGCTATCCCCCTGGGTAGTGTGCCATGACATCACAGCTCAAGGCAACCTCCAACTCCTGGGCTCAAGCGAGTCTCCTGCCTCTGCCTTCCAGGTAGCTAGGACCACAGGCGCCCGCCACAATGCCCAGCCATTTTTTGGTTGCAGCCATCACTGTTGTTTGGCGGGCCTGGGCTGGGGATTCAAACCCGCCACCTTAGGTGTACGTGGCTGGCGCCTTAGCTGATTGAGCCACAGGCACCGAGCCGAGAGGGGCATTTTGTACGGCGACAAGTTGAAGTAGGTGGTCCACTTAAACACATGCAAAAATATTCTAATAAGAAAAAGCAAACAGTCTAACAAAAACTCTGGTGATCAAAAAGCAGGTCTCCAGGCCAAATTCAGCTGCTGGACCTCCTGTCAAGAACACTTCCTGTGGTATGTCTTCTGGCCTGGTCCTCTTCCACCTGTAGTGATTTCAGTGGTAGCACAGCATACCATGGTTTTCTCTGTCTCCATTTATATCACTCCTTTTTCCCATAATACTTAGCTATAGCTATTTATAGTCCCTGTTCTCGTTCCCTTAGGGCTATCTTGTGTGTTGCTTTTATAGAGGGAGCAGATCTGAGCCTGAGACTGGTAGATGGAGTCAACGAATGTTCAGGAAGATTAGAAGTGAAATTCCAAGGAGAATGGGGGACAGTGTGTGATGACAGCTGGGACAATTATGATGCTGCTGTGGTGTGTAAGCAACTGCAGTGTCCAACTGCCATCACTGCCATTGGTCGAGTTAACGCCAGTGAAGGATCTGGACCCATTTGGCTTGACAGTGTTTCTTGTCAAGGGCATGAGCCTGCTGTCTGGCAGTGTAAACACCGCGAATGGGGAAAGCATTATTGCAATCATAATGAAGATGCTGGTGTGACGTGTTCTGGTAAGTTAGAACAAAACAAAAAAAGAAGCAGAGAGAGAGGTACTGTGGTGCCTGTTAGGAGTAAGATTAGATGCATGATGTGAGAAGTGTAAATAAATACTGAACAAATTGCTGGGAATTCCTCTATAGTTGTGAGGAATGTTTGGCTCATTCTTCACTTGGCTAGTTTTTTTTTTTTTTTTTTCCTTTGAGACAGTCTCCTCATTTGCTCTCCCTGAGTAGAGTGTTGTGGCATCATCATAGCTCACCTCAAACTCTTTGGCTCAAGAGCTCCTCTTGCCTCAGTCTCCCCATTAGCTGGAACTACAGGTGCCCTCCATGACACCTGGCTAATTTTTCTATTTTTTTAGTAGAAATGGGGTCTTGCTCTTGCTCAGGCTGGTCTACAACTCCTGAGCTCAAGCAATCCAACCCATCTTGGTCCCCAAAGTGCTAGGATTTCAGGCATGATAGTTAGCTAGTTTGAAGGATTGTCTGACTCTATTCTCTGTAATAATAACTCAGATGGCCTGCAAGGGGCCCCATTTCAAATTCTAAATCTCTCTGGAGTTCAGCAAGACACACAATTTATGTAAGAATCTGTTTTAGGGCTGCATTGCCCTTTACTTTTCAAATCCCATTTCTAACCAAATTCATGGCCTACATTGCTTCTTAAAAAGTCAGAAAATAGATAAGCTATAATTTCCAGTGTCTCAGTATCAGAGAAGGAAGATAACAAATATCCTGTGGAAGTCAACCTTCGTATGTATGGACGCCACGTGTTTATGTTTCTTTTGCAGATGGATCAGATATGGAGCTAAGACTTAAAGGTGGAGGCAGCCGCTGCGCTGGGACAGTTGAGGTGGAAATTCAGAAACTGATAGGGAAGGTGTGTGAGAGAGGCTGGGGACTGAAGGAAGCCGATGTGGTTTGCAGGCAGCTGGGATGTGGATCTGCACTCAAAACATCCTATCAAATGTATTCCAAAACGAAGACAACAAACACTTGGCTGTTTGTAAATAGCTGTGATGGAAATGAAACCTCTCTTTGGGGCTGCAGAAACTGGCAATGGGGTGGACTTTCCTGTGATCACTATGACGAAGCCAAAATTACCTGCTCAGGTATGACTTTCAGTCAACTTGTTAAAAAGAAGTTTAATTCCAAGAATGTAAATTTCTAAGAATACTCCTGAAACTGAAAAGAAACATTTGTCCCTATGACTACATGGCTCTCAAGAAACTAGAAAATATTAATATAAATTCCACTGTGAGAGTATTAGATAGGTTTACAATTCATATTGTACCTTGCTGGAAGTATTTAGGGTTTGCTCATTTTGGCTTTTGAGTAAGTTTTAAATGAATAGAGATGTAAGAGCTGAAGAGAGATTACAATTTTTAAGGTACAATTAAATATGTCTTTCATGGGAATATCACCAAAGGAATTAAAAAATAACTATGTTGGATATCCTGACATGACTTAACCTTTGGCTCCCTCCATTATATTGTGAAAGAATTTTCTTCTTTCTGAACATTAATAAATATTTCACCAAAACCTCTTTAGAAAGTTCAAAAGTGATCTGTGAGTTGGTTAGGCTCATTGGATAATCCTTAGTATTTTACATTATTTCTATTTATACAAAAGTTGACATTGTTGGAAAGTGATGTATTTTCAACAAATTCAAGGCAATAAATTGAGATAATTGTTATTCACCTGGTGAAAAGAGTAGAGAAAACAGAGTAGGAGAAAACCATTAAACAGGTACAGACTAGTCACAGGTGGAAGTTTTTATGTGCTCCATGCCCACTAACAAATGATATTGCTTCGGATGCCTCCTAACCTAGGGCTGTGCCTAGCTTTCTACCCCGACATTGCAAGTTGTGTTTATATCTGTTAGGTAGAAATTACCCTCTGATTAAAAAAAGACAACCATTTAAGATATACATTTGAATTGCTATATTACCTTTTAAAAAAGATTTCTTGCCCAGACAATATATTCACATAGCTTAAAGTTCAAAATATAGAAGTATAAATTCTTGCCTAGCTTTTCAATTCTCCTCTTACGTGATCAGGGTATTTATATAACATTTATGAGCTATGTTATATAAATACAAGAAAATACAAACAAATCTGTATGTAGGTTTAACTCCCTTTTGTTATTCAAATGGAAGCATGCTATATAAATTGTTCTATACCATGAGTACTCAGGAAAATTTCTTGATCATACTTTAAAGAACTTTCTGAAACTAGTTATATCATTAGCTATAACTTTTCTTATCACTTTTTTCTGAGTGCATTCATTTATGATTTTAATTTCTTTTACTTGACAAGATTAGCTACCAGTTAAGCTTATTTGTTTTTTTAAATAGTCAACATTTGGAATTTTAAAAACCAATATTATTTTTATTTGCTCTTTTAGTCATTAAAATTTATTTTTCTTTCTATTCATTCATCTTTGACTTCCTAAAGTTAGGGGGCATTTTTTGCTCACAACTTCTTGACTTGAATCTTAATTAATTTTTATACTTTCAGATTTATTATTAGTTACCATAGTCAATTTGTAGGTTTTCAACTGGGTACTCCAGTGGCTGTATCACATAATTAATTAATTGGTACTTTGTTACTATAGAGACATAGTTCTTCCTGCACTGTGTAGTTACAGTGAACTGATCTTTTTTAGTATTATGGAATTGCCATCTTTCTACAGTTGAATGAATTTTGTTCTGAATCAAACTTGTCTGATATTAGTATCACAACCACTCTTTATTTAGTTTCTAGTCTCTTATTTTTACCCTTTGTATATCAGCTTTAGGTGTGTCACTTTTTTCAGCAGAGAATTGGGATATATTTTTGAAAGGAATTTGATTGTGTTACTTTTCTGAGATGAGAGATGTACTTCACCTTCATGTATTGTTATGTTGTAATATGAATAGTCATATATGTGCTAAGAAATTAATTATATGCTATTTTGGGGGGTTGCATGTCTGTGTATATATTTAAGTGCATTTGTATGTCTGTTAATTTCTTTGTAAATTTAGAGACTTTTGTATTTTTTTAGTGACCATATTTTATACTAATTAGGATTAACTTCAGCTGCATCTGGAAGAAACCCAAATATTTACTTATTTCTCATTTAAAATAGGTTGAATAGGTAAGCAGTTTAAAGCTATTTTACTGGCTTGGTGGTCACCAAGAAACATCAGAATAGATTTTCTACAATAATTATCAAATACTACTGGACAGGAAGGAAGAGTTGCCCTGCAACTCAGTGAGTTCCTCATAAGCCAATCTGATAGATACAGTGCTGTCCTCTGAGAAGACGTCCTCTGTTCATTATTTTTCCTGGGCCCTGGTGCTGTTCTCAGAACAGGTCTTCCTGGTGCATTATTCTTCATAGTAACAGCTATGTTTGGTTTGGGGAGTACACCTGTGTGGGGCACATACTGTTCACAATCCATTTTCTGCTAACATTGGAATAAGAACCCTTGGATTACTTTAAAGATCGAATAACTGATGGCTGATGCCAGCTGCCCTCAGTCAGTAAAGCAGTTCTCTTCAAACTTAGTAAGCTTCTAGTCTATTTGCTTTCATACAATGCCGTGTGAAAGTAACCATAGTCAAGAGCATACAGACATATATAGATCTATACTGTGACAAGCCCTTTCCTTAAATATTGCTACTACCTTAAGGCCATTTGAAACTATGGCTTGGGGAGACAAGACAATACCTGTGTCTTGTCTTTGGGCTCATTGTCATTATCGTGGAGCAGCAATCATATCTTTTGATAACACTACAGTTTTATCATCATCTTAATTTGGGGAATAAGATACTTAGGACTCTAAATTAACCACGTATAGCAACTATACTCAATTAACTCTATAGCAACTCCAAGGCAGAGCATACCGCCCTTACAAAATTAGTGCTTCTCCCATTTCTGCTTGCAGTCTTGACGACTGTAGTCTGAGTTCATCTCCCTCTTGTACATTCTAAAAATGGCAGGGAGGAGCCAGATCATTCTAACATTCTGATTTTTTTTTTTTTAGTTTCTTGTGTACTTTGCCCAATATATTTTCCAGTTCTTTAGCTTTACGTTTTCATTGCAAAGTGACTTTTGTCCAAATATTTTACCCTGAGTAACAAGACTCATTATTAGCTTTCTAGCCTACAAATCTGTCATTAGTATTGTCTTCCTACCAAGTTCACTCAACTATACCCATATTTCAGGTTCCATTACTAGAATACCTCAATTATAATAACTTATTCTGAATTATTCAGAATTCTATGAATAATAGAATAGCTACATATTATAAAAATCTTTAATTAACATAAGTTTGCAGCTTAAGATGGAACTATATTTTTGTTTGCTATTTGCTGTGTGTACCCTTTGCTTTCTTTTGTAAACTCTTTTGTTATATTTCTATAGCTTTTGGAATTTCTACTTATATGGAGGCCTAGGTTTTAACTTTTCACTTGTTTGGCTGGCAATAAGTTTGCAGTTTTGTTTCTTGATTTTTCTGATACTTTCACAATATTTCCAAAATTATAAATGATGGGCATGCTGTTTATGTGACTGCCAATTCAAGCTACAAATTCCATAATGTGTTTGAATTCTGAGCAGAAAGCTATATAGCTAAAAAAAAAAAAAAAAGAAGAAGAAGAAGAAGAAGAATTTAATGAAGTGGGAAAATTGGAAAGATAAAGCAATAATTTATCCCTGATGTCTGGTTTACATAAACCAGCCAAAAGAGGTCTTAGAAGTTTTGGTCACGAAATTACCTTAAATCCAAGATATTTTGTTCTGATGTTTATGTGTATACCATAGAGGATATCTGACCTTAAGAAGTATTCATTTGAGTTGCATTGTGTTTTTGCTTAAGTTTGAAAAATAATTCTGGGATTATAATTGTCTGTACTTCATAGTCTAGAAAACATTAAAAGATGAAAATGTATTAGTGCTTCTTCAAATAATATTTCATGTTTTATCTGTTACTAAACAAAAGGAAGTAATTCTAATAAAGTATTTCTTATTATTTATTCCTTTTTCTAGAGAAAGAAAGAAATAAAGATTCAGTTACTAAGGCTAGGGGAAAGCTTAATTTATTGATAAACAAAGCTAAATCTGCTTTAATTATTAAGTTAAAACTTAATAGCTTTTATGTAAACATGCATCAGAAATTTAGCAGGAATATAAATCTCTTAAAAAGCTAAATTTCCAAGGCTTTCACAATGTATAATGAATATATGCTATAAGGAAACCAGTCCATGATTAATATGTTACCAACAGATTCTCCATGAAATAAAGGCTGAGAGTGGAACCTCCAGGTCACTTTCTGCACAGAAAAATTTCTGCTTGGACCTTAGTCAAATATTTTAGGACAAAAGAAATGGGAGAATATTTATAGGAGGGACATGTTTTCATGTGTTTAACAAGTTTTTACCATAGAAGATAAAATATTTGGGGTTTTGTTGTTATTTTTTGTTTTTCATCACTTGTGTTTTGCTTTCTTTTGTTCAAGATATATTAAGATGAAAGCAGGAGAAGTTACAAGAAAGCTAAATTTAGCTTGATATAAGAAAGTGCCTTTATTTAAAGATTTAGGGCTGCCCAAAAGTGGAAAGGAATCATATAACTACTAATAAATGATATCTTAAAGGAATTTCATGCTTTAATTATGATTCAACAAGAAGAAATTGAGGACCATCCCACTCAAGATTCATTAATTATTTGTGGTGTAGAGGCTTTATTTGCCTTGAATTCTGAGCTGCATTTAGAAAGTGAAATGTTCTTCATCTAAAATTTGGATAGGGGTTTTCTTTGTACAGATTTATGGATAGTTGGTAAAATTTTGGCAGGCTAAGTCTTTTTTGCATTGCTATAATACAGAATATAGTCATATCTAGAACATTTTCTAAGGCATTTTAGTATAAGGTGAAAGATAAGATCTGAACAGAAACCAGATTGCAAATTGGCAAGGCATGACAGTTTATATCATGGTGACAGGATAGTAACACCAACAGATCACAAAAATTATTGACATTTGACAGCAGGATTTATGCCCTTTAGAAGGTCCAATTTCAAATGTATTTCTTTCTTTAAAAAATGCATTAAAATAGTTTGTATCTCCCAAATAATTTAAATTGTCTCTGAGTATGTTAAAAGAAACTCATACAGTGGGTCATTACGAAAGTTTTGAAATGCACAAAAATCAAGAAATGGAAAATCTGTTCAGGGTAACAAAAAAAACCCTCCCAGCAACACTGATAAGCCAAGCAAATTGAAACTTACATGGGTGAATCAGAAAGGATGCTGACGACTGTGTGTCTTGGAAGTGAAATATTGGCCCATAACATAGTCTGACTCAAAACTTTCTTAGGGACCTTGATGATGATTTTTTTTTTTTACTTGACAAAAAGTGACTTCATAGTATGAGTTTCATTTCTTATTCCTAGTGCGTCTTTTCTTTTATATTTGGAAGTCTAGTTATACTAAGTCACTTGTAATTCTTCAACTACACCATGCTATTTTATGACTGGAGTCATTAAATGCTATTTCACACACTGATTTTTTTTTTTTTTTTGGCAAATTTCTCACCTTTTTACAAAACTTGGTTTATGGTGCTTTCTTCTACATAGGTCCAGACAGAGTGGGCCTTTATTTGTTAGTTCTGTATCTAACACATATTTCTATTTGGGGACTCACCATTATTTGAATACATATATCCTGTACTAAACTGTGTGTGCTTGGAGAAGGTAATTAATAAGAAATTGGGCATCCTTGAAAAGAAGTAGCCTTTTCCCTGGTACACAGGTATGGACACACATTATAAGTAGAAAGAAAAGTTTCTGCAGAGACACAGAAACAAGAAAAAGCACAGGATGCCCAAATATCTTCAGGTTGGAGCATCAGGTACGATCAATAGAGAAATCAGTATAAAAGCTTTTAATTTAGCAGAGAGTTAAAATATTCTAAGGAGTCAGTGTTTTATCATCTCTCCTAATTTTAATGACTGGGTGATATTGGTGAATCTACTAAAGCTCTTCATGCTTTTCCTCAAAAGAAAAAGGGGGTAATTATAGCATCTACATCACAGGAGTTACACATCAAGTGATAAATAAAAGTAAGCTCATCTGATTATAAGTATTACTATTACCTATCTTCCCTGATAGACTGAACTCTGTGATAGAGTTTTTATCCTAGTCAACCTCATATTTCATGCAATTTAAAAAACCTTCCTCTCTCCTCATCCTTTTCCTCACCCTTATAATGAAGGAAAATCTGGGAATCATGTTATATCTCACTGAAATGTTATTTATTTTTCAGCTCACAGGGAACCCAGATTGGTTGGAGGGGACATTCCCTGCTCTGGACGTGTTGAAGTGAAACATGGTGACACATGGGGCTCCGTTTGTGATTCTGATTTCTCTCTGGAAGCTGCCAACGTTCTATGCAGGGAATTACAGTGTGGCACAGTTGTCTCTATCCTGGGCGGAGCTCATTTTGGAAAAGGAAGTGGACAGATCTGGGCTGAAGAATTCCACTGCGAGGGGCACGAGTCCCATCTTTCACTCTGTCCAGTAGCACCCCGCCCAGAAGGAATCTGTAGCCACAGCAGGGATGTGGGAGTAGTCTGCTCAAGTAAGACCTGGAAAACATCTTCGATTCATTCCCATACAGTGAAAGGGGTAGGGTTTGGTAGTCATAGCTGTCTTTTATAAAGCCTTGTCTCCTTCTAGGATACACAGAAATTCGCTTGGTTAATGGCAAGACCCCATGTGAGGGAAGAGTGGAGCTCAAGATGCTTGGAGCCTGGGGATCCCTCTGCAGCTCTCACTGGGACATGGAAGATGCCCATGTTCTTTGCCAGCAACTTAAATGTGGAGTTGCCATTTCTACCTCAGGAGGATCACATTTTGGAAAAGGAAATGGCCAGGTCTGGAGGCACATGTTTCACTGCACTGGGACTGAGCAGCACATGGGAGATTGTCCTGTAACTGCTCTGGGTGCATCACTGTGTTCTGCAGGGCAAGTGGCCTCTGTGATATGCTCAGGTAAGAGGATGAAGGGCAGCCAATGGTGATTCTCACCCATGCATTATGAAGAGCAGGCATACCTATAGGGATGAAGAACAAAAGTAAAAGGGAATGATTCCTTTTGAAAGGCCAGGAGAAGCATGTCAGAATACGAACCTCATTTGTCTTTCTAGAGGGTGAGTGAACTTAGATTTCAGGGACCACATAGTTATCTAGTACTTCCTATCAGCCAAGCACTTCTCAAAGCACCTCATTTATTACCAGTCTGATTGACTTATGCACCTTCTTCTCTTTGTTAAATAGGATGAGTCATTTGTCCTCAGCTCATCCATACTTCACTCCATCTGACCACACATCTTCATCCTAACCTTTTGTGTATAGTGTGACTACTGAGCAGTTTGTTGTTTGCAGGAAACCAGTCCCAGACGCTACTCCCATGCAATTCATCATCTGCAGACCCAACAAGCCCAACCACTCCAGAAGAAAGTGCTCCTGCCTGCATAGGTGAGAATCTGTGGCCAATCTATGAAAAAGATCTCAATCCTTAGGAATATAAATTATTAATATCTTCATTTCTCTTTCTAGGGAGTGGTCAACTTCGCCTGGTAAATGGAGGCGGTCGCTGTGCTGGGAGAGTGGAGGTCTATCATGAGGGCTCCTGGGGCACTGTCTGTGATGATAGCTGGGATCTGAGTGATGCCCATGTTGTGTGCAAACAGCTGGGCTGTGGAGTGGCCATTAATGCCACTGGTTCTGCTTATTTTGGGGAAGGAAAAGGGTCCATCTGGCTAGATGAGTTGAAGTGCAATGGAAAAGAATCCCATATTTGGCAGTGCCATTCACATGGCTGGGGACAGCACAATTGCAGGCACAAGGAGGATGCAGGAGTTATCTGTTCAGGTAAGCCCTGTGTACAACCTCTCATCACAATTCCATAAAAAAGGGACCAAGATGAGGCAAAGGTTAGGGTGAGGGATATTAATCTGAAAGATTTCTCTGAAAAGTAGGTTCAGAGGAACTATTGTAAGAGTCAGGATTCCAAAAGCATGAGTTTGATGAGTTCGTGCCACTTCATGAGCACAGTAGTATAACTTAATAAAGAGAAAAGTCCAGGATTGGGCTTGCATATCATTAGAATGACAACAAAATAAACAATGAAATTTTTATTTTTATTTATTTTTTTTCTTTCTTTTCTTTTATTTTTTTTAACAATGAAATTTTTAATAAATGTTATTTGGAGCTGATCATTGGGTAAGGATTCATACTTACCCAATGATTAATAAACTACATGATTAATAAAGAAGTAGATTAGAAGAAACAACAAGAAATGCATGTGATGCACAATTCTATATATAAAAAGATAATTATGATGACCAAGTAATTTTTTATGACAGATAAATGACTCTTTCTTGTCACAAGAGCAAAAATTAATACAAGAGTTTACTGCTATTGCTTTGTATACAAGGAGAGCTTTAGAAAAAATCATGAAATAGGCTTGGCGCCTGTGGCTCAGTCGGCTAAGGCTCCAGCCACGTACACCTAAGGTGGCAGGTTCGAATCCCCAGCCCGGACCCACCAAACAACAATGACAGCTGCAACCAAAAAATGGCCAGGCATTGTGGCGGGCACCTGTGGTCCCAGCTACTTGGGAGGCGGAGGCAGGAGACTCGCTTGAGCCCAGGAGTTGGAGGTTGCTATGAGCTGTGATGCCATGGCACTCTACCCAGGGGGA
>CAUYQV010174709.1:0-22629 GCA_963574575.1 Galagoides demidoff | reverse complement strand
ACAGATGTTTTTCTTTGGTACTTTAGGGACCACAGAATGCTTTCTGTTGGCTGCAATGGCTTATGACCGCTACGTAGCCATCTACAACCCTCTCCTGTATGCGGTGAGCATGTCACCCAGAGTCTATGTGCCACTCATCACTGCCTCCTATGTCTGTGGCATTCTGCATGCTACTGTACACACTGTGGCTACGTTCAGCCTCTCCTTCTGTGGATCCAATGAAATCAGACATTTCTTTTGTGACGTTCCTCCTCTTCTTGCTATTTCCTGTTCTGACACTCACACAAACCAGCTCCTTCTCTTCTACTTCGTGGGTTCCATTGAGATAGTCACCGCCCTGATTGTCCTGATCTCTTATGGTTCCATTCTGTTGGCAATTGTGAAAATGCGTTCTGCGGGAGGGAGACAAAAAGTGTTCTCTACGTGTGGTTCTCACCTAACCGGAGTGTCAATTTATCATGGAACAGTTCTCTTCATGTATTTGAGACCAAGTTCCAGCTATGCATTAGAGCACGACATGATACTGTCTGTATTTTACACCATCATGATTCCCATGCTGAATCCCATCATCTACAGTTTGAGGAACAAAGATGTAAAAGAGGCCCTCAGAAGAATGGGAAAGATTGGTGGGTAATGCATTTTTTTGCATTAAACATAAAGATGTAAATGAGGCTCTGAAAAGTGTACTGAGAAAAATTGGTTCCTGGGTAGAGTTTTCAACATGAGCACACTTGATAATAATATTGGGTGTCAGTTTGTGTGTCTATCATCGTAATACTTATTGAGAATGTGTCTAAGCATCAACAAAAGCAAATACAAAATACAAATTAGAAAATAACCTATACCTGGTTGCTATGTATGACTACGCACAGACCTAAAAGCTAGCCTATTTTATTGCAGGGATCCTTGTTTTAGGTTGTTGTGTCCCTCTCAGGTTCTAGTCCTGTGATTGCGCTCTCTTTATAGGGGACAGCCTTGCATTTATCATTCAACAAAGTTTACATCTGAAAAGCAAGACCCAGAAAATAGAAACAATCTCACTTGAATTAAGCCCACATGGTCAACTTGTCCATTGCACTTTATTTATTTTTGTTCTAAGATTTGCTTGCCTGAAGAATCCTTAAGAGTGGACACTGACTTTCCTTTAAAAATCTCAGTGTTTTCCTGAAGGAATGACTGTCTTCTGCTAGAACAATGCATCAACATGTATTAATAAAGATAATGTTTCTTTTGAGAGTTGATTCATAACTGTGAGATTGATATGCAAAATGATAATTTTCAGTACCTCAGTTTCTAATCTCTTCTGGTCAGTTATGCAAAGAGAACATTTTCAGGGCGGCTCCTGTGGCTCAAAGGAGTAGGGTGCTGGCCCCATATACCAGAAATGGCAGGTTCAAACCAAATCTTGGCCAAAAAAAAAGAAAAAGAAAAAAGAACATGTTCACATATAATAAATGCAGGGAGCACAACTATATTTATTTTTTTAAGCAAAACTAATTTTTAGTTAGACAACATTGAGTACATGGTAGAAAAAAATGTCATCTTATAAAAAATTGTGCTTTCAAGCCAGGGTATCTTAATTATACTTTTTGACTGATGGTCTTTTAAAGAGAATTTTCTAGAAGAATGGAATAATACACCTCAAAGTGCTTCTATACATTGATCACTTATGAATATAAAACTTTCTACCACATTTCAGGATCAATAGCAGAATCATAAGCAGATACAAGTCTGTAGGTAACTGGATGATTATTATTATTATTTTTTTTTTGGTCTTGGGATTCCTTCATAGATCTTAAAAGGTTAGTTTTTAACTCTAGTAGATCTTGTAGTCTTGTGTTCCATTATCACTGCTGTTAATACTCTAGATGCCTGGGTTTATGATACAATGTGTGCATTCATATTTTATCTCCTCCATTAAACTTTCAGAAATCTTAAATCTATTTCTAAATTACTGAGAACTAGAACAATTTAAAACATAAATGTAGAGGGTCACCTTTATTACATGATTATACTTTCTGTCTTCCATTATGCTTTCATATTATCTTATTATATGTGTGATGTACATGCTTACTGGATTTTCTGATAATTCACAGATTGTATTTCCAAGAAAAGGAAACTGGATTTCAAGGATATATCAAACTAAAGCACCTAGATAATTAGAGTCACAGGTAAAACTATGTTCTGCATATGTTTTTTGCACTGAGGGATTATTTTATACCAGAGCTCAATGCACATTCATGTAATCATTTGCATGATAGAATTCATTGCTACAAATTATTTAATTATTTGCTACAGGAAAAAAAATTCCTTTTGATGCTTTTTTTGTCCCAGGAGAGAATTCATGCTTTTTCTTTTTGAGGCATCCCCCAAAATGGCTCTAGTACCTGACATAAGGATTAAAATGAAAAATATTTATATAGTGCCTTAGTTGAGTGTTGAGTGAGCTGTTCATTTCCAAGGGTAAGAGGGAAAGCTTTATATCCTTATTAAATATTTAGAAGCTATAACCATGAACATAAAACTAACATATATTCCTTAATATGCAAGTCTAAGAGAGAATATTCTTCTTAAATTGAAACTGGTTTTTACAAATTGAATTGCATGCCTTCCTGGAAAAAATAGAAAAGAAAATAAGAATGATTCCAACATGTTTTGGTCTATATAGCTATAAATGAGGAATTTACTTTAATTTATTGATAAATGGGACCCATGAAAATAGGGGCAGTAAAATTAGGGGTTGTCTATATACAATTTTGAAAAAGTACTAACTATAGAGAAAATTAACTTTCAACCTATCGTTGGATTGGTTACATATCATTTTGGGATAATTTTTTTTCTTATGAAAGAAAAATTATTTTTCCGGAACAAATTATAAATTCATTTAGTGTTTGGGAAATTGATCTCAAACCCATTGGAGCTTTTTGTTTGTTTGTTTGTTTGTTTCCCCTTCAGAAAGGGTCTTGCTCTGTCATTTGGCTAGAGTGCAATGTTGTCATCATAGCTCACTGCAAGCTTGAACTCTCAACTCTTGATCTCAAGCAATCCTCTGCCTCCTCCTCCCAAGTAGCTGGAAGTACAGGCACAGACCACCCTCTTCTCTAATGCTGTTGCTCAGGCTGGTCTCCAACTCCTGATCTCAAGCAATTCTCCCGTCTCGGTCTCCCAGAGTACTGTGATTACACCTTGATCCACCCCACCCAGCCCCATTTTAGCCTTTTAATGGTAGACTCAGACTTGATAACTTTATGAAATAATCCTAATATATGAAGGTATGATTTTTTATTATTTATGGAGGATAACGATCCCAGAATTATGGCATAGTATAATGAATCTATGTTATTGTCAAGTGAAATAACTTTTAGAGAAACCAGGACTTGAGTCCTGGCTCTGCTTCTATGTAACCCTGGTCAGTCATGGGCCTGGCACAGCCTCAGTTTTTCCATGTATAAAAGGATGGTGAATCATTTTTATGTTGTAGCTTATGTAAAATAATGTACACTCAATTTCTTACTCTAGTAACTGAGAAATAATGTGGTAGCTACTGCATTAATTTTTCTTCTTCTTGAGCTCAGAATTTGTAACATTGTTTCCATGGAAGCTAAGTAATTAATGTTTTCTGATTTGGAGAGTTAAGGAAGAAACATTTTTAGTCTTCCAGACTAGTTATATTTTGCCAAAAATTCAGAATCTACAAATTTTTTTCTGACCCATGCCAAAGTAAAATAAGTTAAATATAAACACAGTCTGTTCTAATTTCCCATAAATGTGTTCACAGAAGTGCCTGTTTAGTGATCATCTTGGTAATAGTGGCCAGTGTTTGATGCTGTCTCGGCAGTGCTGTTGGTGTCTAAGATGAGAGCATTGCTCCAACTAGGTTCAGTTGTGACAGTGATGCAAGGATGGCTTAGGTCACTTGTCTACCTTCAGTTCCTTACAGTGAATTAGATAGTAGTTCTAATGAGACATGATTTGGAATAAAGTATACTTTAATCCTAAACCACCTTCTTTCTCTATAGCCATAGCAGAAGCATCAACTTTTAATAGAAAGTTATCAACAGAAGCATCAAGGGGATTTGAGAAAACATTATTTTACTAGCATTCCCCCAAACAGAATGAGAAGACAGAGCTGCATTTTGAGCATCAATCATAGTGTATAACATTGGGACTCGTTAGAATGGCATTTTAACATGTATTGTGTCATGTACCATATTATAGTTAAAAGAAGAAATACATTGCTTATGATCTGTGACCCATTAATTGCTTGAAGCATTTGATGAAAATTACTTTACAATTCTCTATTTATTTTGAAAAAAATTTAGAAGTCATACTTCAGGGCTGAATATTGTGATTAAACTGAATCTTTGATTAAGAAAGAGAATAAAGCATAATTTTTGCATGACAAAAATGTACCTTAATTTTAGAACATCCTCATTCTCTCTCTTCTCACTCCTTTGAGAATCAATTAGATATTTTTGCAAATATTTACTGAAAAGAGTCAAGAACAAAACAGAAACTAGGCAGATAGGAAAGCATGGTGAAAATAAAAATGTACAAGCAATTATTAAAAGACACCAATAGGCAGTTGACTAAAGGCATTCTTTACAAAATATGTGTGCTCGTTGACTGACATGCAGAGCAGAAATTTCAGCTACATTAAATTCTAATTACTTTCCTGATATATTTGAAAGACCATAATTGTGAAAGGTGAAGACAATTCTATTTGGCCTCTAAAACTCTGTATTAAAATTTTACATTGGCACCCTGTGGCAGTGCTGCCTGTGAAGTGATCACTTTAGGATTTTGAACTGTTTTTTTTTTTTTTCATATCACCAGAATTCTTTTGCTTCTGTATTTTTTTTTTCTTTAGTTTTCCTCTCAGCTGAATCCTCTTACCTGAGCTTAGGGATGATGGGTTTGTGACACCTGATCTACTTTTATTGGAACTCTCATACTTAGTGAGGAGAAGGAGCCATCTGCAGGCCATGCTTTGGCATTCTAGTCTGGGAGACTGCTTTGGAAGGGAAGGGCAGGTGCACCAAAAGCCTGTGAGCAGGTGTCTTTTTTGTTCCACAGCCTATATTTGTCTCAGTTCCAGCCAGTGCTGGATGGTCTCCCCGTGGAGTGTGGGTTGTTCCCCAGGCTGCTGTTGGGAGGTCAGCATGAAGGGTGAACAAGGCCCTTTTCACAGATGCCTATGTTACAGGATATTTCTATGCCTGGGTGTCCCCCATGGATATAATAGTGGCAGCTGGATGAGGCTATCTTGGCAGCGGTGTGTGTATCAAAGATGTTGGCATTTGCTCCAACTAGGTTCAGTTGTGATGGTGGCTCAAGGCTGGTAAGTTCCTGCCAGAGCATTGGACAGGGGAAAGTTCTCATCAAGCTATGGTATTTAATGGCATGGGGAGGCTGGGGCCAGATCAAGGGCAGCAGCAATGAAGACTGGGGGATGGAGCCTGGGCCCAGATATAGACCTGGAACTAAGGGATCAGAGCTGTGTGTTCAGGAGCAGTGGGAACCTTGGAGCCTGCACGGGAAATGAGAGGCAGGGCAGGAGCACATAGCCTGGGCCTCAAATTGTGAGAACAACATGAGGACCATGGAGGTGGAGCCATGTGGGACCTGGGGCCAGTGTGGAGATCATAGAAATGAACCTGGTGGAGTGGGGCCAATGGATGACCAGAGATCTCCCACTGACCATGTCCCATGAAGTCAGCCACTGTAATTCCACACAGGGGGGCATTTGTCACACCCATTCTCCACTCTGTTGAGAGAGGGGTGCTCAGCTCTCAGGCACATGGCGTGGCATGGGAGAGCATTCACTCTACCTACTCTCTCTCCCAATCTAGTGTGGGTGATGCAGAGGTGGCAGCAACAAACCCAACCACTTGTACATCTGGGTTCCTGCACCTGAGAGCTTGAGTGGCATCATTTGCAGAAACCCTTGAGTGGAACCCTCCTGCACCTGCTTTCTAGTATAATGTTACTGCCCAGATTCCAAGCTGTTTCTGATGGGTCCACAGTTTAGGTCACGGTGCCTGTGCTGGTTACGGGGGGAGCATGTGGAGCCCCAAGTCTCTTTCTTCCTGTCCTCCCCCAGGAACTATCTAGTCTTGTAGAATAAATGACCAATTACCTTTTCCTATGCTTTGAATGTCCCCTATCCTTTCTGCAGTGATTCACAATGGTCTTCCCAAGTTAGCCCATCCATAACTAGACATGTAACTTTCAGTCCTCTCCTTAATGTGATGTGTGTAGGGTGCTTTGAGTCCACTATCCTGCTGTCTTTCTGATGATTGTGTCTTTTTAACAATAACTTCTATAAACAATTAGTTATTATTGGGTGGCATTTATTTTATGGTAGTTTTTGAAACTCTGTAATACCTACAATATTTTAAAGAAATAGTAGTGTGGGGTTTTTGACATTAATATCTAAAATAACATACCCCGAGTCTTTGCTGGCACAGTGTGCAGATAAATTGAGACATTGACAGTAGTGAATTTGACAAACAATAATTGTTGCCATTGACATTAGACATTGACAGTATGTTGTTACTGTTGCAACCTGAAAAGATAGACTTGGACTCCACTTAGATGCAATCAATTGGTGATTTATTTGCACCTGTGCAGGGGGCTGCTGCTCTGAAAGACAGGCAGTAGCTGAAGTGCAGGGTAAGTTGACTTTTATATTATTATTTTTTCTTTGCATAGCTTAAGCAAGCAGGCGGTACAAAAGCAGAACGTTGTGGTTAGCTCGGGGTGGGGTTACAGCTTGGTTGACAATGGATACATCTTATGTCATAATGGTTATAGTTATGCAACAATGGTTATCGCTTGGGTAGCACAGCTTAGGTAGGTTTCCACTATTGGTTATCCACTGGGAACTTGGGGGTTTTTTGTGAAATGTGGGACTTCCCGGGCTTCCATGTTCTGAAGGCTTCTCTTGGAATCAACCCTGGGGCGGGGTATGGGAACTGGCTGAGAGAATTTGCCTGTAGGTTGGGGGAACAGACTGGGAACTTACCCATAGGGTGGAGGAATAGGCTTTGAATTTGCCTGTAAGGTGGGGGAATGGTCTGGGCTTGCCCATAGCATTCCCCACTGGTTTTCTTGGGGGATCAACCCTTGATTCATCTGAATCATTGGGGAGGGGTTGATGGTGGCTATGTAATATTAATTTTATGATTTGGGGTCTGTGTTGTAAGAATGCCATGAGGCAGTTGAAAATGATGGGACCACACATTACTCTACTTAAGAGGAGGAGGAGGGGTCCTGCTATGGCTGACACAAGGGTTGTGAGCCATGGGGACCAATTAAATAATGTTTCATACCAATTATTTTTGTTGTTGTTGTTTCTCCCATTCATGCAGGCTTTTTCTAACTAGGGCTAAGCTGCCTTTATGATTCCGGAATGGTTAGCATAAAAATAACATGTTTCCTCTAGGGTTATACAAATTCCTCCTTGTTTCAGAAAGAGTAAATTTAAACCTCTTTTAAAGTCCTTGGAGGACTACTTGTGCAAGTGAGTTTAAGGACTTTTCTAAGTGAGTAATGGAAGTCTATAAGTTCTGAATCAATTTGAGTGGTGAGTGTTTTAAAACTTGGGCTGAGGGGCCCAGTGGCCAGAGCTGTACGGCTCATGGCCATAGAGCCTGCTCATCCTATGTCTACAAGTAGGGGTACTAAAATGGGGGCGCTAGTTTGTCTTTGGAGTATGAAAAGGTGTTTTCTTTTTCCTTCCCCAGAGTAAATGTAGACCTGGGGAATGATATAGGTTAGTATGCAGACTTAGGGGGTATTGTACAATATTGCAGAATTTACACAAGGGGTTAAACTGGTAGAGCATGTGAACCAAGTTCCTTTAGGAGCTACTAAGTATTAAGGAGATGTGGCTGGGGGGGCGGGAGGAGTTTGTGAGTTGGGTGACCTGTAGGCAATTATCTTGGTAGGGGGTGGTTTGTAAGGTGATGTAATACACCACCCTTGTCCCTGTAGATCTCCTAAAGTCAGAGTGGGGGTGGAGCCCCAGGTACATATGTTGTTATTCTCTTGGAGGGTGCTGGCTGAAGTGTTCGATATCTGGGTTGGGGACTGTCTAAGGGTGGCATGTGTAGCCACTCCTACATAGTACGGTGGGTCCGGGTTAAGGTAGAGTCAGCAATTGTTTGTTAGATTGGTATTTGTGGTATTTGCAAATTTAAACACTGCATCTATAAGGGCCAGTATAGGAGATGAGGAAGTGGAAATGAAAGTAGCAAGAAATAGTATATGGTCTTGGATGGTGGGGATTGGAGCTGATGGGGGACCCCAGGGGGGCTCTGGATTGAGGATCAAATTTGGGCCTATTGGTTTGATAGGTGATGGCCGAGGGTGTTTCTGAACGGCAAACAAAATACCAGGGTCAGGTCCATGGACATACAACCTGAGACCCCAGTTAGACCTGTTCTCCATTCTCCTTTTCACCAGCTTTTAATGAATAATTTGATAGGGTTGCGTTAAATTTGTGGGTATGGGGGCCCAGACTATTTTAACGGAATCCTATCTATGGATCCTTTGTTATTCCCCATGAAGCTACAGTTTAACAGCCCCAGCTTTCACAGTAATAGTCCTCTACCCCTCCACAGGATGTTGATGTGGCAGGGCAGATATAAAAGTCTAAGTTTTTTATACCTTTAGCTCCTTGCTGACTTTTGCAGTCTGGTCTTATTCTATACCTGGCTATGAAGCCCCCAGTCCAGCTGTACCCGAGTAAAGCACAGAGGTCAAAGTGGAAGGTTGGCTGGGTATTGGTTGCTGAGGTGCACATGACTTCAGTGCCATCTTCAGTATAAGAGAGGATCCAATCATGGGGGGTGAGTTGGTGTTGATTGTGGTAGTACTCCCTTCTACCAGCTCCTTGGCTGGCATGGAGCAGGTAGGTGAAGATGAGGAGGGAGATCTGCAAAGTCAGAGTTTTAGGGTGTCTTCGGTGGGCTTGAGGTGCCATGTCAGGGGGATATGGTTCTCTGCAGCTTTCTTGGTGTGGTTGTAGTGGATCCTCGGCTTCTTTCCTCTGAATTTGATGGTTGTTGGGGTAGTTAAGATAACAGGGTAAAGACTCTCCCATTGGGTGGCTAAGGTTTCTGGGTAGTGTTTTTTTTACCCAAGCCTAGTCTCCACGTTGGAGGTTGTGCAGCTGCTCCAGGGGTGGGATACTGGTGGGCTCAGACGTAGTTGGCTGGATAGCATCTTAGAGGTTCACGTGTAGTTTTCACAGGGCCTATAATGATTTTAAAAGTTTGTGATTATGGATGGTGGGCTAATAGCTCATCAGTTAGTTTTGGGATTATAGGGTGTGGGGTTCCGTGGATCATTTCAAAGGGTGTTAAACCTTGGAGGTAGGGGGCAGATAGGGCCTGCAATAGGGTGAAGGGAAGGAGTTCTACCCAGTTGCTGTCAGTCTCTATATGCAATTTGGTTTAGCTTTCCTTTAATGTTTTATTCATCCTTTCTACCTGTCCTGAACTTGGGGGCCTATAGGTACAATGTAACTTCCATGTAATTTTTAAAGTGGCTGCTGGGTTTTTAGAGACCTGGGCTATGAAGGCCAGGCCATTGTCGGACCTAGGGTGAGAAGCAATCTGATTTGGGGGATGATATCAGTGAGAAGGTGTTTTGCCACTATTAAGGCTGTTTCTTTTTACAAGGGAACGCTTCTGTCCAACCTGAAAAGGCATTAATTAAAACATGGAGGTATTTATATCTATATCGCCCTGGCTCGATTTCAGTGAAATTGAGTTCCCAGTGCTTCCCCAGGTTGGTGTCTTGGAGGCATGGCTCCATGTGGTGAGGTACCTAGGTTGCATTTACCTTGTTGTATGAAAGGTATCTGGAGGCTGTGCCCTTAGTCCATTTGCAGAGATGGGGAAAGTACAGGTGCTTGGAGATGAATTGGCTGAGTTTGGTGGCCCCAAGGTGGGTTCCCTGCTGTAGCTGGTCAACAAGTTGTCATCCTAATGTCTCCAGGAGGAAGGGGCAACCATCTGGGCAGATGAGCCAGTCTTGAGGACCTGTTAGGTAATCCAGGCATTTGTTTTCTTCTCAGTCTGTTTCTGAGTAGACTAGTGATGGTAGTAGTCGGTGATCTGGTAGGACTGGAAGAATATGGAGGGACCCCACTGATCTTAGGGCAGCCTCCTTGGCCATTTGATCAACCAATGTATTTCCCTTTGCAATGGGGGAGTCTGTTCTTTGGCATCCATGGCAAAGGATGATGGCGAGCCACTTCAGCAGCCAGATAGCTTCCAGTAGGGCCAGGATGTCTTCTTTGTTTTTGATGTCCTTTCCTCTAGAAGTCAGGAGTCCCCTCTCCTTGTATAGGGCCCCATGGACATGGGCTGTGGTGAATGCATACTGGCTATCTGTGTATATGTTGGCTGCTTTTCTTTCAGCTAATTGCAGGGTTTGTGTAAGGGAGATAAGCTCTGCTTTCTGAGTTGAAGTTCTGTGTCCCAAAGTCTGTTCCCAAAGGATCTCTGTGAGAGTGGTAACTGCTGCCCTGGCTACACATTTACCTTCATGGATGTAGCTACTGTCATCCGTGAACAGGTTGAGGTCAGCAGCTTGGAGGGGTATGTCTCTTAAATCTGGTTGCAGGCAGGAGAGGGTGTCCAGTGTGTTCAAGCAATGACACATGAATGGTTCATGCTGGGTCATTGTCCAGCAGTAGGGTGGCTGGGTTTAAGATGGCTGTTTTGGAGAAAAGTTACTCGGGGAGGGTTAAGAAGTTATACCTGGTACTGAGTGACATGGGAGTTGGAGATCTATCGGTCAGGGGGGCTTCAGAGAAAGGCCTCCATGGTGTGGCCCCCAACTACTTGTAGATACTGTCCCAGGGTCAGTTTCTTTGCTTCTTGGACCAGCATGGCTATAGCAGTTAAGGCTCCCATTGTAGCTTGGCCATTCCAAGGCAACTGGGTCCAATTGCTTGGAGAGATAAATGACAAGTTTCATCTAGGGGCCTAGGGTTTGGGTAAGGACTCCCTTTGCCATGCCCTTGTTCTCAGCTATGAAGAGTTGGAAGGGCCTGGTGATGTTAGGCAGGGTCAGGGTAGGCCTGGGAGCAATGACACATTTTAGTTGGTTGAAGGCATCCTGTTCAGCCTGTCCCCATTGGAGGGGCTTGTCACCTCCATCTGTGCTTGCTTACAGGGGCTTGATTATTTCTGCAAAGCTCAGGATCCACTAACAACTGTACCCAACAACCCCCAGGAATTTGCGTACTTGCGTCTTGGTAACCGGCAGGGGGATGTGGAGGATGGCTTTGATTCTGCTCTTGGAAAGAGCAGTTGGCCTTCTTGTAGTTTATACTCCAGATAGATTGTAATAGTGGTACACAGTTGTGTTTTTTTGGTGGAGATGCAGTATCTCAGTCTTATCAGTTCCCAGAGGAGGTCAATGGTGGCAGGCTCACATTCTGGCTCTGTCTCAGTGGCCAGCAGGAGATTATTGACATTTTGTAAAAGGGAGACACATGGCTAGGCATCCCAAAATGGGAGGAGGTCTTTATTCAGGGCTTTATTAAATAAGGTGGGGGAGTTTTTGAAGCCCTGGGGCAGTTGAGTCCAGGTCAGCTGTCTGGTTTGCCTGCTATCCAGGTCCACTCATTCAAAGGTAAAAATAGATTGACTGGCAGGGGAAAGAGGAATTGTGAAAAAAGCATGTTTTAAGTTGAGGACTGAATACTAAGTTCTAGAAGAGGGAATTAGGCTGAGTAAGGTGTAGGGGTTCAGAACAATGGGGTGGATTGTGTCTGTTTATGTGTTTACCTCCCTTAGGTCTTGGACAGGTTGGTAGTCATTGGTACCAGGCTTTTTGACAGGGAGGAGAGGAGTGTTTCAGGCAGATTTGCCAGGGACCAATAAGCCTGCTTCCCAGAGCTGGGTGATGGGTACTGTGATCCCCATCTTAGCCTCCTGGGACAGGGGGTATTGGCAGACTTCAATCAAGGTGGCCCCACTGGAGACCACTGTACTACCACTGGCAGTTGGTGACTTGCCAGCCCTGGGGGATTGTTCTCAGCCCATACCTGTGGGATTAGTGACTGCCAAGTATGGAGGTATTCTTTCTGAGTTGGAACTCTATCAAGCTCTTTGAATAACAGGTACTCATCCCCCAGAGGGGTGTAGAAAAGAATGTGGGCATAGCTTTCAGGTACCATCAGGATGGCTCCAGTCAGTAAGAAGGAAACAGTGGCACAGAGTTTTTGCAACGGATCTCACCCCAACAAAGGGTATGGGCAATCTGGCATGACTAGAAAGGAGTGGGTGAAAGTGCCCCTACGCAGGTCCGTTATGCAGGCAATGGTCCAAGGGACTGCCTGGGGTTCCCCAGTGGCACTGACAATTGTTGCCTTTTGTGTGGTGACAGGTCCTTGGGATCTCTTTAAGACTGAAAATGTTACACCTGTGTCTACCAGAAAGTTTACAGGTCAGCCCCTGACTTGTAAAGTTATCATGTGCTCCTGGGGGCCTAGGGGGAAGGAGCCCTGACTCCCTCAGTTGGCATATCTTTTGACAAGGATTTTTGTCTGTGCCTGTGCTCTAGCTGTTCTCCAGGGGCATCCATTTTTCCAGTGTTCTATTTCCCTGCAACAGGCACATTGATTTGGCTTTAGAAGGGGTCTGGAACCCCTGCCTTGTGGAGCTCCCTGGGCCTGGGAATGTTCTTGGAGGGCAGCTATAATGATTTTAGCTGTTCATTTGGTGGTGACCAAGTCCACCAACTCCCGGTTGTTAAAAACCCACAGGGTTATTTCTACTAACTTACTAAGATTTTTCCCTTCAAATCCCTCCAGGCTTTTTTCTGATATCAGGGGCCGACTGAGTAACATAGGCTATGTATATAGCCCGCCTATTTTCCAGGGCCTCTGGATCAATTGGAGTATAAGTCCTGTGGGCTTCTAACAGCCTTTCTAGGAAAGCTGCAGGGCTTTCTGTGGCTCCCTGTATGACTTCACTGACCTTAGATAAATTGGTAGGCTTTTTGCCAGCCACCTGGAGGCCCTGTATTAGAATCTAGCAGTACCAGAGTAGAGCTTCTCTACCTTCCTCAGAGTTAGGGTCTCATGGGGATCAGTCACTCAGGAAACAAGCCTCCAACAGGGCTACATTGGTGCTGGGCTGCCTACCCTGTCCCAGAACAGTCTTCCTGGCTGCTATCAGATGTGAACAGTACCTGGAAAAGTTGCTGACAATTATCCCAAGTGGGTTGGGCGGTGAAAAAAAGATAGTTTCAAGAAGAAAGATTAGCCCTGTGGTTTCTCTGAGAATGGGGGTTTGGGGGGTTTGCAATTGTACAGGTTGCTGGTGAAAAAGGGGACATATATCATGAATGGCTGTCCCCCTGAGGCCGGGGTGGAGGCTAGTTGGGGCAAAGGTAAAATTGGAGCAGCTGAAGAAGGACGTTCTATTCTTGGGGGATATAGGGCAGAAGTGGAATTTGGGCTCGAGGGCTGGTATGTAGTTCCCCCTTGGGTCTGTGAGGGACCACATGGGGGCTCCCCCACACTTCCCTGAACCAATTGGGGGAGGCGATGGTGCGAGTGCATCCAGGTGGAGGTCATATGGAGGAGGGTGTAAAGGATGGGGTTGGAGGGGTGGGTCTAGGATGGGGTCCACAGGAGGAGGGGGCAATATGGGGGTTTTGGTCTTGTCTTCCTCAAACTTTCATACCTGGGTCTTAGGGCAAAGCCTCTGGGAGGATCCTGGCAGAGCGAAGAGAACATGAGATGGAGTTAAGTGGTTAGTGCATTTCCGAATGTAAACTGGGCCTTCAGAAGCAATGTTAATCTACACATTGATATAGGGGATCTGGACCAGGTAGCCAGTGTGGTTATAAATGATTGTCCTGATGCTGGAGAGAAGGGGGACGTTAAAAGACCCAGTGGGGGGCAGGGACCAGCCTGTCCTGAAAGCTGGTCAATCCAGTTCACCTGGTGTCATTCTTTCACAGTATCCCTTGGCAAGGTGGCTGAAATCAAAGAAGTTTCTGAGAAGGCACTCTAAGGAAGTCAGCAAGGTGGATGGTCCTTGTCCCATTGCAACCAAATTATCAAGCAGACACTGACAAACAAGGAAGCACAAAAAGCAGTGACACAGATGATTGACAACCACAGAAAACTGACAACCCAAGGAGACAGGGAGATGTTTCTCCTGTCTTGGGAACTGACCCTCAGCTGTGTCCAGCTAGTCAAGTTCCCCCAAATTCTCTAGAGATCTAGCCAGAGTTATGCAGGGTACCATGGCTGAGTCACCAGAACGGAAAATTTGGAAACCTGTGATCTGAGTCCATGCAGCCAAGGGCCCTGGGGCAGAGGAACCCTCTGAGACCTTCTCCTGGAGCCATCAGCTGGTGGCAGGTCCAGGTAGGGGTCCAAGGGTGAGAATCTCGCTGGGGCCTCCAGATGTTGTAACTGTTGCAACCTGAAAAGATAGACTCAGAGGGAGGGAGACATAAAGTGTTCTCTATGTGTCTCTCACCTAACCGGAGTGTCAATTTATAATGGAACAGTCCTCTTCATGTATTGAAGACCAAATTCCAGCTGTGCATTAGAGCACAACATGATACTGTACGTATTTTACACAATCATGATTCCCATGCTTAATCCCATCATCTACAGTTTGAGGAACAAAGATGTAAAAGAGGCTATCAGAAGAGTCAGAAAGATTGGTGGATGATGCATTTTTCACAGTAAACATAAAGACGTAAAAGAGGCCGTGAAACTCTACTCTGTATAAAATAGAGTTTTAGAAATGAGTACAATTGAGAATAATATTGGATATCAGTTCATGTGTCTGTGGTCATAATACTTATTGAGAATGTGTCTAAGCATCAACAAAAGCAAATACAAAATACAAATTAGAAAACAATCTATACTTGGTTGCTATGTATGACTACTCGCAGATCTGAAAAGCTAGCCTATTTTGTTGTTGAGATCCTTGTTTTAGGTTGCTGTGTCCCTGCTCAGGTTCTAGTCCTGTCATGGTGCTCTCTTTATGGGAGACAGCCTTGCATTTGTTATCATTCAGCAAAGTTCATATCTGATAAGCAAGACCCAGAAAACAGAAACAACCTCACTTGAATTAAGCCCACCTGTTCCACTCTGTCCATTTATTTTTGTTCAAAGATTTGCTTACATGAAGAATCATTAAGAGTGGACACTGACTTTTCTTTCAAAAATCTCAGTGATTTCCTGAAGGAATGACTGTCTTCTGCTAGAACAATGCATCAACATATATTAATAAAGACAATGTTTCTTTTGAGAGTTGATTCATAACTGTGAGATTTATATCCAAAATAATAACTTTTAGTGCTTCAGTTTCTAATCTCTTCTGGTCAGTTATGCAAAGAGAACATGTTCAGGGTGGCATCTGTGGATCAAAGGGTAGGGCACCAGCCCCATATACCAGAGGTGGTGAATTCAAATCCAGACTCAGCCAAAAAAGAGAGAGAGAGAGAGAGAGAAAGAGAACATGTTCATCTATATTAAATGCAGGGAGCAAAAACTATATTTAAAATTTTCTTAACAGAAACTCATTTTTAGTTAGACAATATTGAATATATGGTAGAAAAAATTTCATCCTATAAAAAATCACGCTTTTCACACCAGAGTACCTTAAAATTTACTTTTTGATTTATGGTCTTTAAAAGAGAATTTTCTAGAAGAATGAAATAATACACCTCAAAGTGTTTCTAAACATTGATCTCTTATGAATATATAACTTTCCACAACATTTCAGGATCAATAGCAGGATCATAGTCAGGTACAAGTCTATAGATTACAGAATTATTATTATTATTATTTTTGGTCTTGGAGTTCCTTCATAGATATTAAAGGTTAGTTTTTAACTCTAGCAGATCTCTTATAGTCTTGTGTTTCATTATCACTGCTGTTAACACTCTGTATGGCTGGGCTTATGATACAATGTGTTTATTCATATTTTATCTCCTCCATTAGACTTTCAAAAATCTTAAATGTATTTCTCAATTGCTTAGAACTAGAAAAATTTAAAACATAAATTAATAGAGTAACATTTAGTACATGATGATACTTTCTGTCTTCCATTATGCTTTCATATTATCTTACTATATATGTGATGTACAAGCTTACTGTATTTTCTGATAATTCACAGACTGTATTTACAAGAAGAGGGAACTGGATTTCAGAAGATTTATCAAACAAAAGCACAAAATTATAATCAGAGCTAAAACTGTGTTCTGCATATTTTTTTGCACTGAGGGATTATTTTATACCAGGACCCAATGAGCCCTCATGTAATCATTTGCATCATGGGTTTCATTGTTCCAGATCATTTACTTCTTTGCTACAGGAAAAAATTCCTTTTGATACTTTTTTTGTCCCAGGAGAGAATTCATGTTTTTTTCTTTTTAAGGCATCCCTATGGAATTCAAGAGGTCTCAAGGACCTGGCATAATGTTTAAAGTGAATGATATTTATATAGTACCTTAGTTGAGTGTTTAGCGAGCATTTCATTTGCAAAGGTGAGAGGGAAAGCTTTATATCCTTATTAAATATTTAGAAGCTATAACCATGAGCATAAAAGTAACACATATTCCTTAATATGCAAGTCTAAGAAAGAGTATTCTTCTTATATTGAAACTGGTTTTTAACAATTGAATTGCATGCCTTCCTGTAAAATAAGAATGATTCCCAACATGTTTAGGTCCATATAGCTATAAATGAGAAATTTACTTTAATTTATTGATAAAAGGGAACCATCAAATAGTGGCAGTAAAATTAAGGGTTGTATATATACAATTTTGAAAAAGTACTAACTAGAGAAAAAATTGACTTTCAACCTATCATTGGATTGGTTACATAGTATTTTGGGATAATTTTTCTTATTATGGAATTAGATAATTTTCATTCATATGGAACAAATCATAAATTCATTTGGTGTTTGGGAAATTGATCTAAAAGCCATTGGAGCTTTTTCTTTGTTTGTTTTTTTTTTCCCCTTCATAAAGGGTCTTGCTCTGTCATTCTGGTTAGAGTGCAATGTTGTCATCATAGCTCACTGCAAGCTTAAACTCTCAACTCTTGATCTCAAGCAATCCTCTGCCTCCTCCTCCCAAATAGCTTGGAGTACAGGCACAGACCACCTTCTCCTCTAATGCTTCCTCTAATGCTCAGGGTGGTCTCTAACTCCTGATCTCAAGCAATCCTCTTGCCTTGGCCTCCCAGAGTGCTGTGATTACACCTTGATCCATCTTGCCTAGCCCCATTTTAGCTTGTTAATGGTGGACTCAAACTTGATAACTTTATGAAATAATCCTAACATATGAAGGTGTGATTTTTTATTATTTATAGAGGGTAATGATCCCAGAATTATGGCATAATAGAATGAATCTGTAATATTGTCAAGTGAAATAAGAAGCCAGGACTCAAGTCCTGCTACAATGTAACTATGGTCAGTCATGGACCTAGCTGGGCCTTAGTTTTTTCATGTATAAAAGGATGGTGAATCATTTTTATGTTGTAGTTTATGTAAAATAATGTACACTAAATTTCTTACTCCAGTAGCTGAGAAATAATGTGGTAGCTACTGCATTAATTTTTCTTCTTCTTGAGCTCAGAATTTGTAACATTGTTTCCATGGATGTTAAGCAATTAATGTTTTCTGATTCAGAGAGTTGGAGTTATTTTTAGTCTTCCAGATTAGTTATATTTTGCCAAAAATTCAGAATCTATATTTTTTTTCTGGCCCATATAAAAGTAAAATAAATTAGATATAAACATAGTCAGTTCTAATTTCCTATAAATGTGTTCACAGAAATGCCTGTTTAGTGATCACCTTGGTAATAGTGGCCACTGCTTGAGGCTGTTCTGCAGTGCTGTAGGTGTCCAGGATGTGTGCATTGCTCCAACTAGGCTCAGTTGTGACAGTGGCCCAAGGCTGGGTTACGTCATTTGTCTATGGTGCCTTCAGTGAATTAGATAGTAACTCTAATGGGACATTATTTGGAATAAAATATACTTTAATCCTAAATCACTTTCTTTCCCTACACCCATAGTCAGAAGCATCAAAGTTTACTAGAAAATTATCAATGAAAACATCAGGGAAATTTGAGAAAACATTATTTTACTAGCATTCCCCCAAACAGAAGGAGAAGACAGAGCTGTATTTGTAGCATCAGTCATAGCATATAACATTGGGACTCGTTAGAATGGCATTTTAACATGTATTGTGTCATGTACATATTTATAGTTGAAAGAAAAATATATCGCTTATGATTTGTGTCCCATTAATGGCTTGATGCTTTGATGAAAATTATTTTTATAATGCTCTATTTATTTTGAAAGAATATTTAGAAGTCATATTTCATATATATATATGTGTGCTGTATCATATTTACAATTTAATCAAACATGTTTTTAATGTATTCTATAAATAAGCACTCTGAAATGGTATGTTGTTTGTGTAGTTGAACAAGACAGGGCTGAAAATTGTGATTATACTTAATCTTTGATTAAGAAAGAGAATAAAGCATCATTTTCACATTACAAAAATGTATCTTAATTTTAGAACATTGTCATTCTCTCTCACTCCTTCAAGAATCAATTAGATATTTTATACAAATATTTACTGAAAAGCATCAAGAACAAAACAGAAACTAGGCAGATGGGAAAGCATGGTGAAAATAAAAATGTACAAGCAATTATTAAAAGACACCAGTAGGCAGTTGACTAAAGGCATTCTTTACAAAATATGTGTGCTCGTTGACTGACATGCAGAGCAGAAATTTCAGCTATGTTGAATTCCAATCACTTTCCTGATATATTTGAGAGACCATAATTGTGAAAGGTAAAGAAAATTCTATTTGGCCTCTAAAACCCTGTATTAAAATTTTACATTGGCACCCAGTGGCTGTGCTGCCTGTGAAGTGATCACGGTAGGATTTTAAACTGGTTTGTTTTTTTTCACGTCACCAGAATTATTTTGCTTCTGGTTTTTTTTTTTTTTTTTTCAGTTTTCTTCTCATCTGAATCCTCTTTCCTGAGCTTAGAGCTCAGGGCTGACAGGTTTGCAACACCTAATCTACTTTTCTACTTTGCTGGGAACTCTCATTCTTAGTGAGGAGAAGGAGCCATCCCCAAGGCAGCACTTTGGCATTCTAGTCGGGGAGACTGCCCTGGAAGGGAAGGGCAGGTGCACCGAGAGCCTGTGAGCAGGTGTCTGTTTTGTTCCACAGCCTGTGTTTGTCTTGATTCCAGCCAGTCATGGATGGTCTCCCCGTGGAGTGGTGGGTTGTTCCTCAGGCTGCTATTGGGAGGTCAGCATGAAGGGTGAGCAAGACCATTTTCACAGATGCCTATGTTACAGGATATTTTTCTGCCTGGGTGCCCCCCATGGAGATAATAGTGGCCGCTGGATGAGGCTATCTTGGCAGTGGTGTGTGTGTCAAAGATGTTGGCATTTGCTCCAACTAGGTTCAGTTGTGATGGTGGCTCAAGGCTGGCAAGTCCCTGCCAGAGCATTGGACAGGGGAAAATTCTCATGGAGCTATAGGCGAAACGCCTATATGCCTCTGGCCAAGAAAGCCCTTTGAGAGTGAGCAATGAAAAGACTTTGTGCAAGCATACTTGTAAGAAACAGAGGCAGAATCCCATGTGACCAGGTTAGTTGTGAGCCTAACATGACCAAGGCTTTGGATGGAATAGCATTTCCAGATTGTGTTAAGGAATTAAGGCTGACTTTATAAGGCCAGTGAAAAAGCCCTTTGGAAAACTGGCCAGATACCCATCAGTAACCTTTGATCTGTAGTAAGTGAGGAAGGTCGCTTGTTGACAGGTCCAGGAATGGAAATGTGCTAGGGGACTTCAAGAGAAGAAGAATTTACCCAATGCATACAGGTATCTAATGGCTCAGATGAAACTCAGGCTCATGGAAGGCTTTTGAGAAGTCCAGCCTGAGATTTCCTTATAACAGTCTACAGCAAAACCCCCCTGACTTAAGGTCTACATGAGAGCAGAGGTTTGCACACAAATTCCTGTATGCCCAAGAAGTTTCTTTATGCTTTGCTTAAAGATTCAAAGTAACAGCCTCCAAATGGCAAGGTCAGCAAGGGCAGGTATTCAATCTACCTTGTTCCCCCCTAGCCTCAGGCTTCATCAGATGAGAACAAAGAAGTAATGGCTAACAAAATGTTCCCCATTAAGATTGGGTTATGTTGATAGGGTTATGTTAAAAGGTATATGTTGAGTGGATTATCAGATGTCACATGATGTTTAATTGGATCAAGGAGGTCATTGCTGTATGTACAAAATTCCCTATATAAACCAACTGCAAATAAACAAGCTCACCATTTTGCCTGAGCGAGCAGATGGTCACCTTTATTTAAAACACAATTTCAATAAGCATGCTTATTCTCCACGACATCACTTTTCCATGAGACCCTTACAGCAACTTGGAGCCATGGTGGGGAGGCTGAGGCCAGATCAGGAGCAGCAGCAATGGAGTTTACAGGGTGGAGCCTGGGGCCCAAAGACAGCGTTGGAGCTAAGAGATGAGAGCTATATGTTTAGGAGCAGTTGGAACCTTGGCGCCTGCACAGGGGCCAAGAAGCAGGGCAGAAGATGAATGGACTGGGCCTCAAAGTGTGAGAACAGCATGAGGACTGCAGAGGTGGAGTCATGTGGGACCTGGGGGCAGTGTGGAGATCATGGAAGTGAGCCTGCTGGAGTGGGGCACACTGGATGGCCAGGGCTCTGCTGCTGACCATATCCCCCAAAGTCAGTCACTGCAAATCCACACACATGTGCATTTGTCACACTCATTCTTCAGTCTGTTCTGAGGGAGGATTGCTAAGCTGTCAGGCAAAGAGCATGGCATGGGAGAGCATCCACTCTACCTACTCTGTCCCCAACCCAGTGGGTAACGTGGAGGTAGTGGCAGGAAACCCAGCTTCTTGTACATGTGGGTTTCTACACCCAAAAGCTTGAATGGTGTCAATCACTGAAACCCTGGAGTGGAAGCCTGCTGCACCTGCTTTCTAGTATAATTTCACTGCCCAGATTCCAAGCTGCTTCTGATCAGTCCACAGTTTAGGTCATGGTGCCTGTGCTGGGGACGGGGGAGTATGTGGAGCCCTGGGACTCTTACTTCCTGTCCTCCCCCAGGTATCATCTAGTCTTGTAGAGTAGATGACCTATTACCCTCTGCACTCTTAATGTCCCCCATCCTTTCTGTAGTGATTCACAGTGCTCCTTCCAAAAAGTACCTCCATAGGGAGACATTCACCTGGAACTTTTAGTCCTCTCTGATGGTGAAATGTGTGTTTCCAGTCCACTATCCTGTTGACCTTCTGATGGTGTGTCTTTTTAAGAATAACTTCTATAAACAATTTTATCAGTTGTTATTCGATAGTATTTATTTTACAATACTTTTAGAAGCTCTGTAAGAACTACAATATATTAAAGAAAGTGTTGTGGATTTTTTTTTTGACATTAATATATCCAATAACATGCCCCAAGACTTTGCAGACATACTGAACAGGTAGGTAAACTGAGACATCAGACATCGACAGTACAGTAAATTTGACAAACAATAACGGTTAGAAATACCAGGCAGAATCAAAACAATCAACAACTTGATGATTGTTTCAGGAAAGAAATATGAAAAACCATAACACAAACAAAAAGACCAAAGACGAACTGTTTTGGGTTGTAAACAAGGTACATTTACCTTCAGAATCGTGTCTGTTCTGTTCCTCACTATTCCAAACCTTCTATTGCAATAGAGTGATTACCAACAGAAAAGACTTGAAATGTGTTGGTAAGAAAGGTTGCCTTACAGGACAAATTGAAACATAAGTCTAATTCCACTTTCTAGCTAGGAGTATTTAAATATTAGATAATAAATGATCATCACATTGCTTTTCCATTTAAATTCAACTAATAATTGGATGTAAACATGATTGTTTCCATCTTATAAATAGGAACATTAAGGAAAGTCTCTCCATGGACTTTGTAGAAATTTACTTGGCACCAGTAGTCTGTCTTCATGGATTTTAAACAGGTATAAAAATAGGTCATAGTAAATTTGAAAGAAGATGAACTGAACATTAAATCAATATAATTGGTGCTTACGTATAACAAGATGAATTTAGCCAACAATGAATGAATTAATTTCTTCATTTTGTCAAACAGAGTATTTCATCCACTTGGAGCCAACTTCTTCATCACTACTAATCCTTTCTCTGAAAAGGGTTCCATTTTTTCTTTGGAAGTAATAAACCTTAGGGTATAATGGAATGAGCATGGTTTACATAGGATATTGCTCTTAGAACCCAGAAATAACAAATGCCAGGGTTGCCTTCAGCTGTGGATTTACATGTGAAGAATCAGGTGGAAAACGTGACTGAAGTCACCATGTTTGTACTGATGGGCATCACAGATGATTTTGAGCTGCAAATCTTCCTGTTTTTATTGTTTTTGGCAATCTATCTGTTCACTCTGATAGGAAATTTGGGACTGGTCATACTGGTCATTGTGGATTCCCGGCTCCACAACCCCATGTACTACTTTCTGAGTGCTTTATCATTCTTGGATGCCTGCTATTCTAC
>CAUYQV010174704.1:0-22293 GCA_963574575.1 Galagoides demidoff | reverse complement strand
TCTCCTGCCTCCGCCTCCCAAGTAGCTGGGACCACAGGCACCTGCCACAACGCCCGGCCATTTTTTGGTTGCAGCCATCATTGTTGTTTGGCGGGCCCGGGCTGGGGATTTGAACCCACCACCTTAGGTGTACGTGGCTGGCGCCTTAGCCGCTTGAGCCACAGGCCCCAAGCCCGGAGCAAGGATTTTGAGTCAGGTTGCTGGGTTTGAATCTGGGTTCCGCAACTTTCTAGCTTTGGGATTTGGGGTAAGTTACTTAACTGCCAGGCCTCAGTTTGCCCATCTATATGTCAGGATAATAGCTACTTCCGTAGGACAAGTTAATCCATGTAACCGCTTAGAAGAGTGCTTGGCCTGGCAGAAGCACCTAATAAATGTCATAACAGTGCTTTACAGTTTACACAATTTACAAAGAACCTTCGCATGGACCATCTCACATGGCCTTTATAATATCCTTGGAAGTGGACAGGGGAATGGACTGGCTGCTATATTGCCCATGCCCCGTGCTCTTACCCTTGGCCTACTCAGCTGTGTGGTTCTGTAATCTGCTCAGAAAAATCCCCCTCCCAAGTAAATGACTCTGTCCAACAAGGAAATGTCAGTTTTCTCTCAGGGCGAGCCGCAGGCCCTGTGCACTCTGTTGGTGCCCTTCCTCTCATGGATATATATGAAGCTAGGGGTGTTGGGGAACTCGGCTGCTAATGTCCACCTCGATAGTAAGTAGCCCTTTCACTATGGCTCTCTTTGCAGAGCTCACAGGCTGAGGCCTGCCAGGCTGGGATAGGAGCAACAATTAGGGTGGCAGCTGCCCGAGAACCGCAGTGCAGGTGGCCCGTCATGGCCTTTGTCCCTGAGTAGATGTGAGCTCTTCTGGCCTTGTGGATCTGCAGATTAAAGTTTGGGGCTCGCTCTCTGGCTGAGTCAGGGCACCCCCAGTAGGAAGACCACCCTCCCCCTACCTAAGAGAGGCAGACAGCGTATGGTTGAAGTCTGGAGCCCAACACTCAATTCACTAGGGGAGCTCTCTTACTCTGCCTCACTTCCTTTCTCCCTAAAATGGTTTGATGGCATCCAATGACCTGAAGGCAGGGAGCCAGCTCCTCACCTCTCATATGGGGGCACCCACATGATGACAACAGGCCTCTCCCACTATCCTGGCTGTGCTGTGCAGGTGAGTCTGGTGAGTCTGGCTGTGACAGGAACATAGATCTGAGCCCTGTAAGGCTGGGCTAAGGATGAAAACAGAGATGCCCAAAACTAAAAATCCTCGTAGACAAACTGGTCAGATTTACTGGCAGAGAGGTGGAATCTCTAAATTCCTAAGACATGAGTAAGTCTTACTATTTGGGAAAAAAGCAGGGGAAGGCAGTCTGATCTCTTTGTGTTAATAAGCAAGATCTTTTGAAGAGAAGAGTCTGGCCCTGAAGGCTTTTTAAGGCCTCTTTAGGCTTCAGATTCTATTAAAGGGCCTCCCACACACCTCATAAGTGTTACCATCAGGATTAATGAGAATAAATATTTAAAGCAGTAAGAATAGTATCAGACCTGTGTTGTTTATTATGATTATTATCTCTTATGTCTAATCTAGACTCCTTGCCTGGGCTTCAAATATAGGGTTTCCATCTCAGAATTTTTTCCCCTTTATTTATTTTATTATTTTTTTGGGAACCAGAGTCTCGCTCTATCACCCTAGGTAGAGTGCTCTGGCGTCATAGCTCATAGCAATCTCCAACTCTTGACCCCAAGAGATCCTCTTGCCTCAGCCTCCCGAGTAGCTGGGAATCAGGGAGGCTACAGGGAAAAAAAACTACACCCAGCTAGGTTTTCTATTTTTAGTAGAAACAGAGTCTTTGTCTTGCTCAGGCTGGTCCTGAACTCCTGAGTTCAGGCAATCCACCAGCCTCGGCCTTCTCAGAGTGCTAGGGTTACAGGCATGAGCCACTGCATCTGGCCTCCATCTCAGAATTTTTAATTCTTCTCTGTTGCTTCTGTGGAGTCCAGGGAAGGCCCCCTGTGGTGCAGGCAGACACCTGTGCCCACCTCAACTCCTCATTGCCACTCCTTCCACCTAGAAGACTCAGGGTCTTCCCCCATTTTCTCTTTCTCACTCTGTTCTAGGCTGCTGACCCAGGACGTGTGCAGCACATGTGGGTGTGGGCTGCGTACTGGCACAGGGCTCCAACCCTGAATGTCTCTCTGCAGGAGATTTGCACTCTCCAGCAATGCTCAGCACCCCCACCCCCACCTCCCCACACCCGCCACACCCTCCACTCCCCTCCACCCCCACACTGGGTATGGATGGACCTGGGGCCAGGCACCCTGGCCTTGGCATTGCTCAGAGGCATTTATAGTCAAGGAGGCTGAAACTGTATTTATTATATGGCTATGTGGGGAAATGGAGTTTTGAACAGCTTCCTAGAAAGGGCCAAAGGTGAATAAGAATCAACCCTCCATTTCACAGAAATAGATGATGGAACCTGGTCTTGGCATGACTCTGGATCATTGCATCTTGGAAGGGTCCAGGTCAAAGTGTTTAGGGCACAGAATTGGGAGACTGAGGCCATAGTGTAGTCCTTATCTCTGGTTCCAGGCAGGACACAGGTAAAGGGAGAGAGCAGCCCTGAAACTGAGAGGGAGCTGGGGGCACTGAGCTCCTCTGGGAAGGACCCTGGAAGCCCCCCCTGGAGTTCTGCTAGACACATATCTCTCAAGTAGGTGAAGTCTGCGCTTCTGTTCTTTCCATTCTTTTTACTCTTGCAAGAGAAGTTAACCAAGCCACTGAGATGGGAAGCAGAAAGATGATGGGCACTTTGGAGAGGAAAAGAGTGTCTGTATGTGAGTGGGAGGTGGTTTGGTGGGTTGCTGAGGACACCTGGATACCCCAGCATGGATGAGGAAGCAGGGGAAACATTGGGTCGGGTTGAGGCAGGGGGCCAGGGAAGATCAAGGAGGAGAACATTCCAGCTTCTCCAGCAGTGCGGCCTCTCTGGGCATCTTTATCATTTGTCTAAAGCTTTGTGACACCTAACTGCCCATAAAAGTAAAACACATTCCAGAGCCCAGCCTGGTGTCTGGGCATTAAATACTAGTTTGTACTTCCCATTCCCAGAGTCCTGTTCCCGAGTGTGGATAGCAGACAGCTGATGGCAACACTGGTAATGTGCATGGAAGCCCCTTCCCCAGGGCCCTAGACCCAAGGAGTCCTTAAAATTTCTCCAGAAGGTCCTGCTTAGCACAAATAGACCACCCTCCCCCTATTTTTAGTAATTCTCTGTTTTTCATCCTTAGCGCAACCTTACATGGCTCAGATCTATGCTCCTGTTACAACCACCTGCAGCAAACTGACCCTCACAGCGCAGCCAGGATAGTGGGAGAGGACTATTCTCATTATCTGTTTATCCCCTGGCCCTCTCAAGGCCCTTTCTAGACGTGATTCTATCCCTCACTTTTCCCAAAGCCAGCGCCGCTCCTTCTATCTCCAGTCTGAGGTCATCTTATAATCAAAGGAGCCTTTTGCTGGCTTCCCTGCTGCCCCTGTCATTGCCCTGGCCACCCTCATTCCCGCAGGGCCTTGTCTTCCTCCGTGGCTCCAGCCAGCTGCCCCAGTGACCTGCGGCATTGCTCAGCCTTCCTGCTGTTCCTTGTGGCCACTCCTGTGCCAGCCCTGGCGTGCCGACCCCCCGACTGCTGGCACATCAGAGCTGCAGACGGGAGCTGGAAGCATCTGTTCTGACCTGCCTCCACCCTCGCCTCAGGTCCATCTTCTCTTTGGGGGCCTCATTCTTCTCAAATAAAAAGTAGGAGACTTCATCTCAATCCCTCTAGCCTCATGGCTTGGTTATATCCAATTTATTCACAGGTGAATCTTCTTTTATCGTATCTGGATACGTCATAGGCTAAATCATTTCCCCTGGCATGCAGTAATAGGGCTAGGGTAACCTGTTAGCCTAAACAGTGGGGCCCAAACATTCTGTGCCTCTAAAAGGGTCTCTTCCAATATGTCTGAAATGAGGCCTCATCTTTCTTAGGGGCATCCTGCTAGGACCGGGGTCATGGCAATCCCCTAGAGCAGTGTTTGACAACCGTTATTATCTCATGGCACACTTGAACCTATAGTTAAATTTCCACTGCGTACTTAAATTATGTTGATCCAAAAAAGAAAAAAAAGGTGAAAAAACACTGCGCTGTAAACTTTTGAAAATAATTTAATTAATGAACTTTAAAAGTTTCAGCACCCACCAGCTGCAAATCACTGCCCCAGAGCATGTCTTCTGTGGGCTGAGCCTGCAGGAAGGCTAGCAGGTAGGGTGCAAGGCTTGGCGTGAGAGGTTTGGGAGCAGGAGGAGGGAGCGATGAGGGTGAGATAATGAAGTTTCATTGTAATTTGGAGCCTCTGCATTTTGTAGGGAGGTCGTTTCTGAGTTATTTTCACAGTAGCAAGTGGGTATTCTGATCTACCTCGCTGCTGCATGGAAGCAAAAATAATACAGCATGTTGCTACATCATCAACTAGTGGCTTCTCTTTCTGAGCAGTTTTTAGCCAGTCATTAAGTGAAATTATGTGACTCAGTTTGGAAAGATAATTGCCGGAGAAACTTCAGATTGCTTTCTCCCGCACATGTAGCGAGCACACGCGCAAACAGCAGGACGATCCGAGAGGAAAGTCAACTTAGAAGTACTTCTGCCGCCAGAAACACCAGCTGTTTACTAATCCAGAGACACAGGAGAACATGGAAAGGAGAGGAGTGAGCGGAAACTAAATTTTTTTCTCATAAAAAACTATAAAGGAAGCAACATATGATTGGTCTTCTTTTCCAGAAGGGAAGAATGGTCCAGATGATAAAGAGGTGGGAGCAGGAGGGTAAGGGGGTTCTGGGGTCCTGTAGTCCATCAGTGATGATTTCTCAGGCGCCCTGTGTGGGAGAGCCAGGTCCTCAGGCCTCCAGGCAGGGGTGGGTCCAGGGCCCAACTTGTACCTGGAGGCTCCCTGGTGTAATGATCCCACCCCACCCACCCCCCACCTCCGACCCAATTCGGCCTTGTTTCTTCCTCCCCCAAAGACTCCTCCCTCCTTTTCCATCTGCTCCCTAGACTCTGTGGCCTGGAAATGAGATTTATTACTCCCACCAGATTTATTACTCCCTCCATCCCAGCCAGTCCCGGCAGCCCAGCTTCCTCCCCAGACAGAGGAAGAATGGAACTTGTGATAACAGGGAGGGTGGGGGACATGAAGGGGTGGCCTGTGGCAAGAAGGGAGGCTGAGATAGAGTTTCTTGGAACAGCAGTGAGACAAAGGCATTCTGTGTCCCTTCAAAGGCCCTGTGTATGCACTGGGCCACTTGACTCAGGGCCAGCGCCAGTGGAACCACTGATGAGATTTTTAAAAATGGGTTTAGGGGCCAAGAGGCATCCTGAGGAGGCCTGTGCTGAGCTGTGTCTAGGGTAGCCCAGGCCAGGGCAGCAGCTTGAGGTAGAGAATTGGTTGCTTTTCAGATCTGTAATAGAATTTCTTCCTGCACACTGTAACTCGATCAGAAATGTTTTCTTTAGAATACAAAGACAAGTCTTAACTCTTTAGCTTAGAATTCAAGGCCCTCCACAGTCTGATTGTAGCCACCTTATCTGAATTCTCACCACCTACCCTATCATGTGTTACTCAAACTGGATTCTTCACCAGTTTGGAAGATTTGCAAATACTGGATAGATTGCTGTCAGGCACCCTTCTGTGCTATGCAGATATTACCAATGGCCCGCTCTCCTGTAGAACCTCATTCAGAATCCCTCTGGGGAAGCCACTTGAGGCAGCCACTCTTGAATGAAGTGCTTTGAGGGTCAACTGGAATTGAACTTGAACTGAATACTATTTGTCATTCCCACTTTCCATTTCTCGTTCACTGCCTTGATGCTGTTTCCTCAACAGAATGCCCCTCCTTTTTCTCTCTCCTTGTCTGTCTATCAAAATCCTATCCTGCTCTCAGGGTGCAGCAGGAAATGTTGACTCCTCCATAGAAACTTCCCGGGTTCCCTGTTGTATGCCCTGCACCCCCTCTCCCTGTTCTTCTGGGCTCCTGTTGCACGCAGTCTCTGCCTCTTGGTAGAGGCTTAAAGCAGCATGCGTTTGGTAGTTTATATGGCATCTTTAGATCACATGTCTGGTATGGCTTATCTGAGTTCTTGGCTTCAGAGTCACACCAAGCTGGAGTCTAGATAACACTGGGCTGGGATTGTGGTCTGATAAGAGAACTGCCTGGGGCAAGATCTACTTCCAGATTCTCTCAGGTTGCTTGGCAGAATCCATCTGCTTGTAGCAGAAGGACTGAGGCCCCCATCTTTTTGCTGGCAATTGATTGGCCTGGGGCTGCTGTCAGCTGCTAGGTGCTAATCACAGTTTCTTGGCCTGTTCTCCTGTCCATAGGCCCTCTCACAATATGGCAGTTTGCTTTTTCAAACTAGCAAGGACATCGTTTCTCTAGCTCTATCTGCCCAGATTGGGTCTTACGTAACTTAACACCATCAACTAGGTGATGTTCCATCACCTTTGCTGGCTTCTATCGGTGAGAAGCAGGTTGCAGCAAGAGATTGCGCTGGAAGATTGGAATTATTGGGGGCCACTTTGGAGTCTGTCACCCCAAAGGTGAAATGAAAACATTTCTGGATAAACAAAAACAGAGTTTGTAACCAATAGATCTTCACTAAAAGAAACTCTAAAAGACGTTTAGGAATAAATAGAAGGGCTATAGGATGGCCGAGATTCAAAATGGTGAACTAATCAGTTAGTAAAAATATGTTCTTATAAGTTATAATTACTGCATAACAAATTGCCCCCCATGCTCAGCAGCTTAACACAATAAACCTTTGTTATGTCACATGATTTCTGAGGGTCAGGAATTGAGGAAAAACTTAGCTGAGTGGTTCTGGCTCAGGGTCTTTGAGGTGACTGCAGTCAAACTGTCAGCCAGGTGGCAGTCACGGGAAGGCTAGAGGATCAGCTTCAAGTTCACTTACGTGGGTTCATAGCAGGCTTTACTTCCTAGCAGGCTTTTGGACTTGAGGCCATCCATTCTTTGACACATGGGCCTCTCCACAGGGGTGCCTGAATATCTCTAAGACATGACAGCTAGCTTCAGCCAGGACAAGCAGAGACAGAGAGAGAAGAAAGCTATGGTGCCTTCCATAACATAATATTGGATGTGACATAGGTTACTTCTGACATGTTTTATTTGGTCACACAGACTAACCCTAATGCAGTGTGGGAGGGGACTATACAAGGATCTGAATATTAAGGGTCATTACACACCTGGGTAAATCTAAACACACATGGTTTCTGTAACATACAAATACTAGTATCTATTGGTACAGCATTAATAAAAAGACAGGACTGAAATACTGTACAATAATAGCATCTATAGCAGGAAGGGAGGGATTTATTTGTATTTTTATATTTTCAAGGAAAGTATTGTGCCTAATAACCATTATAGTTATTAACTTTAAGCTTTTTCAGTCATTGTTAAGTTGAATACACTTGGCAAAATTCTAAAGATAACTGCTAAACATTTAGGAATAGCTTATGTAATGTTTAAACCAGTAGATGGAGAAAGGGAATAAGAAAAAAATAGTCAATTATTTAAAAAGGTAAGACAGGCCGGGTGCAGTGGCTCAGCCTTGTAATCCTAGCACTCTGGGAGACTGAGGCGGGGGGATTGCTTGAGCTCAAGATCAGCTTGAGCAAGAGTGAGACTCCGGCTCTTAAAAAAAAAAAGAAATAGCCAGGTGTTGTGGGGGGCACCTATAGTCCCAGCTACTTGGGAGGCCCAAGAGTTTGAGGTTGCTGGGAGCTATGATGCCACAGCATTCTACCCAGGGCAACAGAGTGAGACTTAGTTTTGTAAATAAATAAGACAACAGAAAGAAAGAAGTACAAGAAAAGCAGGGGGAAACAGATGTCAGGATCAGACCGAATATGTTAATTGAACAGAGTACATGCAACAACAAATAGAAACCATCAGGTTGAATTTTTTTTTCAAAAATCTGGCTCTTTGCTGCTCATAAGATAAGCACAACACATAAAGATACAAAACAGTTGAAGGTAAGGTAGAGTTTAAGACAGGAAGGATTGCTAAACAATCCTTAAAGATGCAATTGAAAGGACAACGTGTTATAACAATTTTAAACTTTCTGTTAGAATATTGTAAAGGACACAAGGATAAATTTATAATTCCTTTCTCACAGTGATAGATTTTAAAGTGCCAATTTTAATTTTAATCAGTCAAAAAACTGAAAAAATACAGAAATGTAAACAATACCATAAATAATATAATTTAATGGCATATAGAATTTTCTTCCCAACATTGAAGGAATTTACAATCTTCTAAGCGTACGTGGAATGTAATTTTTTAGTAACTGACCACATACTAGGTCATAAAATGAATCTAAATACATTTCAAGACATCTGTATATCATCCAGACCATGTTCTCCAACTATGGTGCACTTAAGTTAGAAGTCAATAAAAAAGCAAATTAAAAATCACTATACACTTGGACATTTAAAAAATGCACTTCTTAATAATACATAGGTAAGGTAAGAAATTATGATGGAAACTTAAAGTAATAAGAACTAAAGAATAATCAAAAGCCACACTTCAGAGCTTCTATGATGGAGTAAAAGTAGGACTTAGAACTTTAGTCTTAAATGCTTGCATTAGAAAACAAAAGCTAAATATTAATGAACTGGGTAGCTAGTTCATTAATAAGAACTAATAAAAACATAAGAAGACAAACGTGAGGAAAAGAACAATAGAATAAACCCAAAGAATGTATAAGGGCAAAATTAAAAAGAAATTTAAAACAGACAATAAAGAAAATCAACAAAACCAAGAGTTGTTTCTTTGGTAAAACTAATAAAATCGGTAAACTTCTGGTGAGACTGATCAGGTGGAAGGGAGCTGTCAAAAGTAATGTTAGCAATGAAAAAAATGGACATAACTACAGACCCAACAGAAACTGAAATGACAATAAGAAAATACTATGAACCACTTTATAGCCATAAATTTGAAAGCATGAGAAGGCAAAGTCCTATAAAATTATAACTCACTAAATGTATTAAAGCACAAATAGATATCTGGAAAATGCCATAACTATTAATTAATTGAATGAGCAATTTAAAATCTTTCTACTATGGAACTAAAAAGTCCAGATGATCTTACAGTTTAGTTCTACGCAACATTCCAAGATCAGATCATTCTAATCTTTTGCAGACTGTTTTCAGGGAATAGCAAGAGAGCAAGTACTTGTTCTGTGAGGCCAATACTACCATGCCAGACACGGTCAATATAATAAAACAAAAATTGCAGCTCTATCTCATAGGTGCAAAAATCCTAAACAAAATACAGGTCAGCTTCCATAGTTGACTCCCTCCTCACATAGACGACCTCCTAAAGTTGACTTAATTTTCATAGACCAGACATATACCACATGTATGTATTGGTACACTAGGCCTGGTTCCTTATGTTGACCACCTCTGTATGTTGACCAGTTTCTTATAGGCCCATAGGTGGTCAGCTTACAGTTCTACTGTACTGGCAAACCAAATCCATGTGTTTATTAAAAAGATATTGTTTTTATCCCAGAAATGCAAGGATGATTTAACATCTGATAATCTATACATATAATTTACTTCATTGATAGAATAAAGGAAAAAAAACCATAGGTATAGAAAATTCGTTCATAATTAATGTAAAACAAAAATTCATTCATAATTAATATAAAACTCTTTAAAATCAGTAATAAGGCTTTGCACATGCATGTCATATATGCATGGTGTGTTCTCATCACTGTTTCTATTCTGCATTTAACTGTAATTCCTAGCTTGTGCATGAAGACAAGAAAGAAATAGTGTGAAAACTGGAAAAAAGAAACAATGTATCATTTATAGATCATATGTCAACAGAGAAAAACCCAAAGGCATCAATAGGTACATTATTAGAAATAAAAAGAGAATTAACAAGATTATGTAAAATCAATTGCTTTTTTCTGTATAGCAAAACTTAGAAAACACATGGTCATATTTAAAATAGCAATAAAGGCTTGGCGCCTGTGGCTCAATCGGCTAAGGCGCCAGCCACATACACCTGAGGTGGCGGGTTCGAATCCCCAGCCCGGGTCCACCAAACAACAATGACGGCTGCAACCAAAAAATAGCTGGGGGCTGTGGCAGGCGCCTGTGGTCCCAGCTACTTGGGAGGCAGAGGCAGGAGACTCGCTTGAGCCCAGGAGCTGGAGGTTGCTGTGAGCTGTGATGCCATGGCACTCTACCCAGGGGGACAGCTGAGGCTCCGTCTCAAAAAAAAAAAAATAGCAATAAAAATGATGAGGTATTTAGGAATAAATCTGACAGAAGATGTCCAAGACCTATATTAGAGCATTTATGAAGCTTTACTGAAAAGAACCTAAACAAATGAAAAGATTTATTTATAGATAGGACACTCAAGATCAGAAATATGTCAGTTCTCCCCAAGCTGTTCTATAGATAGATCTATTGCAGTTTTCATAAAAATCCCGACTGTTTTATATGAATTTGACAGGCTGATTCTAAAATTTATATACGAGAGCAAAAGAAAAAAAACAAAACAAAACAAAAAAAGGATAGTGAAGACATTCCTAAAAGAAGATGGGAGTTTGCACCACATGAGATTATCATAAAATTGTAGTAACTGAGACTCTGTGATTTTAATGCAGGTATATTAAAAGCCTAGAAACAGACACACCACATAAGGATAAGCCAGATATAGACTAAAGTGGCACGGCACATTGTGGGGTAGCGCTGGGGGGCAATCAGCACCTGGGGCCAGGACAACTGGTTATCAGGATGTTAAAAAGTGAAACTTGGACATCAATTCTGGATGGAAAAAAGATCTATCAGTAAAAGATAAAGCTTTATATTTTTAGAAAAAAAATCTTTCTGACTTCAAGGTAAGAAAGAATATCTTAAGACACAAAAGTCATTGCACTCAATTATGTTAGAATTTAAAAATGCTTATCAGTTGACAATTTTAGAAAGTGAAATGACAAGCCATTAATTGGAAAGAGATATTTACACACCTAATGACAAAGATATAGTATCCAGAATAAGAAATTAATAATAATGGTAAGTTCAAGCCATTGGAAAAATGGGTAAAAGACATGAAAAACACATTATTAATGCCAAAATAGGAATGACAAAAACAAAGAAGCCCAACTCCATTACAAAATAATCATATTCAGGCTGTATTTTGTGCCTCAAGATTGGTGAAAATTAAGATATTTGACAATATCAAGTACTGATAGGATGTAGAGTTAATGAAGACAGTCACATATAGCTGGATATTCTAATGGCGAGGGCCAATTTGGAAACCAATTATTGTGTACAGGTTGACAATTTGCATACCATACAACCCAATGAACTACTTTACTCCTAGGCTTATCTCTAGAACATTATTCAAACTGCAGAATGTGACTCATTCAGGAGCCTACTCATTTTTTTTTTTTAAGAAAATAATGTAGAATAGAAAATAGATTACCTTATTCATAGTTTTATAATGTTGTTTCTGGTGTACATGAAGATGTATATGTTTGTACTGGGCTGCGATGTAAAATACATTTCCTGTGAGAGTGGTGGTCAAAAGAATTGAAAAACAGTGACCTTGGAATTCTTGCATGCATGTCCTGGGAAACATATACAAAAATATTCACAACTCTGCTAGTCATAATACCACAAAATTGGGAGGAAAAAACCAACAGAAGAATGGATTAATACATGATACTTTACTAGCACCATGGAATATTACGTGGAAATGAATGAACTTTAGTTATATGTAATAATATAAGAATAATCTCAGAAGCATAATATTCAACAAAAAAGCAAGTCCTAGAAGACTCTGCACTTGATATAATTAAATTATAAAGCTCAAAAAAGCTACATTAAACAGTGTATTATTTATATACATATGGCTCGGTGCTTGTGGCTCAATCGGCTAAGGCGCCAGCCACGTACACCTAAGGTGGCGGGTTCGAATCCCCAGCCCGGACCCGCCAAACAACAATGATGGCTGCAACCAAAAAATGACCGGGTGTTGTGGTGGGCGCCTGTGGTCCCAGCTACTTGGGAGGCAGAGGCAGAAGACTTGCTTGAGCCCAGGAGTTGGAGGTTGCTATGAGCTGTGATGCCATGGCACTCTACCCAGGGGCATAGCTTGAGGCTCTGTCTCAAAAAAAAAAATTTATATACATATGTTAAATGTATTTTGAAAAGGAAGAACCAAGGTATCTGTACAGTGGAATATTATTGAGCCACAAAAAGGAATAAAATACTAATGATACATGGTATAACATAAATGAACCTTGAAAACCTTATGCTACATTGAAAGCCAGACATTAAGGTTCACATATTTTTTGACTCCATTTATATGAAATGTGGAGAGTGGGCTAACCCACTGAGACAGAAAGTAAGGAGTAATGGTTGTCAGAGTCTGGGGAAGGGGCAGTGAATGGGGAGTGATTGCTAGGTACAGGGTTTCTTTGGGGGATGATGAAAATTTCTGGAACTAGATGGTGATGATAGTTGTACAACCTTGTGAATTTACTAAAAAGCCACTGAATTGTACACTCTGGAATGGTACATGTCATGGATGGTGAGTTTTATCTTATTGTGACAAGAACACTTACCATGAAATCTGCCCTCTTAACATATTTTTAGGTGTCTAATACAGTAATGTTAACTCTGGGTACAATGTTGTATAGCTGCTCTCTAGAACTTACTCATCTTGCATAGCTGAAATTTTATACCTGTTGATTAACGACTTTCTAAAAAAAAATCAAAGGAATGATTAAAAATAAACATATTCAGGATACTGATGATCTCTGGGGGAGAGGCAGGGGAATGAGTTGGAGAAAAATATACCTTGTTTCCCCGAAAATAAGACCTACTCCCCCAATAAGCCCTAGCAGGATTTCTATGCTGTGTTAAATATAAGGCCTACCCCTATAATAAGACCATATACAGCATGTCTGCATAGCCATGCCATGCATTTCGGCGTGGAGAGGAAGACATCCCCTTAAAATAAGCCCTAGTGTGTCTTCTTGAGAAAAAATAAATGTAAGACAGTGTCTTATTTTTGGGGAAACACAGTAGGTAAATGCTGCAGTATTTGTAAAGCCCTAGTTCCTAAGTTACTTGTTGATGGGTGTTTCTGTTATTACTGTGCTTTATTATATATGTGTGCTACATATATTTTTATACATAAGAAATACAATGTCAACTTTAGAAGAAATACAAATATGAAATGAGATAACATTAAAAGCAAATTCTGCCCTTTGAGAAAGACTCTTAGAATTGTCTTACTGGAGTTCCAGGCCTGGGCCTTGGCAGGGCTCTGGATGTAGTCGTTCTGATCCCTGGTGGCGGAGAGGTGAAGTGCAGCTAGGGCAGCTCGCTCTAGACCCAGGGAAAGTACAGGGTGACCATGTTCAGAGCAATCATGGTCCTGGCCACTAGACAAATGTTCAGGGTATGGACCACTGCCATTCTCATCCCACATGGACAAGAGCAAACAGCCTTGGGCTTGTCTGGCGCTGTTTCCTCTGCTTTCTCGTGGCTCTTTACCACACTCCTTTAAGCTCAGGAGTGAGGGATATGTGATACCATTGAAAACCCCTGTGGGTAGGACCACCTGGCATTGCCTCTGCCCGGATAGCCCACCCAGGGGCCACCCACTCCAGAGGCCAGGACTTGATGAACTCCTGAGCAGAGGTCTCAGCATCCTGTGGGGAAGGAGAGACTGGGGTACTGATGCTCAGAGACCAAACTCCTTTTGTTTAAACAAACCACCTTTCTGGAGGATTCTGAAGTAAAGCCTTTGAGAAGAGTTGGCTTGGGCATTTTAGAGGTGGAATGTGAGAGGCACCATAGGGAGAGAGGTCAGCCTTTTCAGGTTTATCGTAGAGAGTCTAGGAAATCCAAGTCTCACTGCCCACCGGGCTGGCAAGATAAGGTAAGCATTAGCTTACTTGTTGCATTTAATCTGATACAACAAGAAATTTCTGAAGAAGGGTTGGCTGTGGGAACCAGCAAGGAAGTCCTGGATGTCTTAATGAACTAGAGCTGGCCACGTGGGGTGGCCTGGAGAGAAGGACCTAGAGGAGATCACCTCTGAAATCCTTATGATTATATGGCTTCAGCCCAGAGATAGCCTGGTGCAAGAGCCGCTTTGTGAGGTTAAGTTCTAGATCCTGCTACCCACACTGCTGAGTGTTAGTTAACCTCTTTAAGCTTTGAGTTCTTGGCCTGCAACACGGGCTGGTTACCGTGCCTGCTAATTGTACTAATTCAATTGTGTTAATTGAATTAATGCAAGCACAGCCTCCTCTCTGAGTCTAATGAATGTCTTCATCTGCTTCTACTTAGGTTGTGTGAACTCTCCCCAAGTTGCGGGTCCTGAGTAGGGCTGGGGGTTTGACTCAGCCCTGGTCAGGTTGATGGTTGGAGTCAGAGGTCCTCCTAACCAGAGAATCATTTTTTTTCCCCCTCTGTCCTCAGACACGATGGAGGTGGTACTGATCTTCCTGTGCAGCCTGCTGGCCCCCATGGTCTTGGCCAGTGGTAAGTACCCCTCTGGGACCTGGCTGTGACAAGTCCTTGCACACCCCTTTCTGGCAGAAGGTTCTGGCCCTTTAGGACATTAGGGTTTGGAAGCTCTCAGGTCCTTCACAGACTCCCCCCCCAGCCTGCCCATCTGTCCCAGCGAGGGTCTAGCAGGGTCTCCTTTTAAGCTCTTTAACCCCATTGCCTGCCGTGGACTTTTGGCCTGGACCTTGGGAGGGACTCAGACCTGCACATCAGTCACCAGACCATAAGTATCACCTCTGGCCTTATGCAAGTCATGTGCCCTTAGTTTCTCCACCTGTCAAAGAGGAGAGTAGACCCTGCTTTGGGGTGGAAGGGATGGTATAAGAATCAAAGAGAGCAATAAATAAATTTGACACAGAACCTCAATGGGGCTCTGTGCCCTACTTCTGCTAGGCCCTCTGGTTGACCCTGAGTGGCAGGCCCACCCTTCCCTGCGTCTCCAGTTACTCCTGGGCCCTACTTCTCAGGAGTCCCCTTTGTGGGCACTGAGGTCCGGGAGGCAAAGTAACATGTTTGGGGGCCGGGATGTGTAGCTCTCTCTTCCTCTTGACCACATGGGTTTCTTTTTGCAGCAGCTGAGCAGGAGAATGAAATGGACCCTTTTCATTATGGTGAGCAGTGGAACAGTGGCAAGCCTGGGTGCAGGGGGCGGGGGAGTGCAGGCCTGTCTGGGGAAGAGACAGACACTGTCGCCCTGAACCTGGCCCTGGCCCTTCTTACCTCTCACCTCGGTTCCTTCACCAGACTACCAGACGCTGAGGATTGGCGGGTTGGTGTTTGCTGTGGTCCTCTTTTCAGTTGGGATCCTTCTTATCCTAAGTAAGTCTTTCTGTTCCTGTGTTTTCTCTAGAAGGGCAAAGACTGAGTCTGCTAGGCAGGTGGGGACTGTGTGAGAGCCTGGTCTTTCCCTCTGCTGGAAATGGCAGGAGACTGTCTTCTGTTATTCTCAGGACCCACTATGGTGCTGGGAGCATAGTAAGTGTTCAGTCAAACTGAGGCAAATTCAAGGAAAATGCCATGTGATAACAAAGCATAGGAAAGAAGGGGCGGGTGGCCTTCCAGTGCTGTATGCGTAGGGCACAGGCAGGACAGGTAGGACACAGGCGACAGGTGCTGCTTGAGTGTGCTCCGAGAGGGGTGAGTCTGTGTTTGTTTTTCCCAGGGGAGCCTGGTCAGCACCAAGCCTGCTGCGCCAATGAGGTGGTATAGCCACCAAGCTGTTAGACGGTGCCTACCTTTGTTTTAGAAAGCCCCTACCCCAACCGAGGGCTGCTGCACACAGCTGTGCAAACGAGCAATGCACTGCCAGGTCTAGCGGTGCCACTTACACAGTCCCAAGACGGGCATGGACTCTGGGCAGCTCTGCATGGCCCAGCTGGGAACATGACCTTGAGCTTACGTCGGGAACATGACCTTGAGCTTACGTCGGGAGCATGACCTTGGATGGTTTCTTTACCTTTCAGGTCGCAGGTGCAAATGCAATTTCAATCAGAAGCCCCGGTAAGGATGCCATGGCAGCAGATATCTGGGGGGATAATCAGAGGGACGGGGAGGGGCCCCTGGTGTCTGTGACCCCGTAAGGTACCCTCCTGGACTCTTGTCCCAGAAACAATGTGTATGTTGAGGGGGTAGGAATAGAAGTTTGAAAGTTGCCAAGCAGCCTGGGACAAAGAGAGGTCAAGATTTTGAGAGTTTAGCCCACCCTGCCTCTTCTGATGTATATGGGGGGGAGGGGCAAGCAGGTTCTGGAACCTTGTCTGGAGGCTGTTGAATCAGCTGAGTTTGGGAGAAGGGAAGCAGAGGGCTTCCTGGTTTCCCTTGAGGCCTATGTCCTCTCTATAGGACTTGTGACACTGTCCCCACTGTCACCTGCTCATGGAGCTCTTTGAGCTGAGTAGACACTTGGATTTCTTAAAGGTCACATCCCATTAATCTGTCCAAAGTCTGTGGCAGGACACACTCAAGCCCCATGTGGCCCTAGGGCATTGCTGCCTGGGTCTTTGTTCTCTCCAGGACTGACATAGATCATGCCTGTAAATTCCCTCTGATTCTGGCCCTTCAGTCCCGATGTCTCCCTCCACCCCATGGGCCTCATGGTAGAGGGTGCTCAGGGGACTGGAGGTGACATCCCAGGTGGCCCTGTCCCAGCACAGAGAGTGGGTTTGCCCTGGAGACTCCTGATGGGGCTGTGTACCTGTCTCTTTCTCTCGCAGGGCTCCAGGAGATGAGGAAGCCCCAGTGGAGAACCTCATCACTGCAAATGGTAACTGTCCCTGACCACCTGCCCAGACGGAACATTGGGAGAGGCCCCTCATGTGGCCCAGGGAGGGACTGTTGCCAGGTGCCCGGGGCCTCCCTGGAGCAGCCAGGCCTGCTCCTATGGAGCCAGGAGAGGGGTCTCCAGGGTCTCTCTGTTCCTGCCCTCCACCAAAAAGGCTGCTGCTGGTGACAGCTGTTACTTACAGAGCATCTTTTTTTGTGTCATGTGCCCACAGACAGGCATCACTGCCCATGTTTTACAACCAGGGCATTCGGAAAGGGTAAGGAGCACACCCAGGCGTATCCAGTGTGCCGCAGGGCAGAGATTTCCACCTGGGTCCTAATTCGAATTCCTATGTGTCTCCTCTTTGTTCCCAGAGAGTCAGGCACAGGCCTGGCTGCAGTGGGGGGCGGCCCCCTAGGGTGCGGGGTCCTTTCATTACAATCTACTCTGTTTTTTTTTTTCCCCAGCAACAGAGCCCCAGAAGGCAGAGAACTGAAGTGCAGCCCTCAGGTGGGAAGGTGAGGTGCTCTGTGCCTGGACCTTTCCCTGTCATCGTCACTGTCTTCATCAAGGTCTGGGCAGGGGAGTCAGGCGGGAAGTATCAGGCCAGCTTGGGCAGTGGCTGCAGTTTTAATATGAGTCCCACTCTGAGAAGCCTTTCAGGAGTCTGAATGGGGCAATGAGGTCAACCAGGACCAGAAACACCCAAGGTGTCTCCCGCATGAACATGTAAATATCAGGAAATAGGGTTTCCATGAAGCCCAATCATCAGGTTCATAGGGCACCACCCAGCTGCCACGTGGGGAGTGTTGGGGTTAGTGAAATCCTCCTGGTATCAAAGTAGCATAAGATAATGGCTTTCAGAAAATACCTTAGGCCACTTTTTTCTAAAACATGTAATTATGACACTTTTCAGCTGTACCCAAAAGTAAGATGAATAGCATATGACACGTCATCCCCAAACCAGTGTTACAGTTCTTGACAATTTACGGGCCCTATTTTTAGTATTCATTTCCATTGTTCATTGGCAGGGACACAGGAGAGTAGTAACTGGTAAGCACTTTACTGTTTTCTTTTTGTTTTTTGTTTTTTGTTTTTTTGAGACAGAGTCTCACTCTGGTGCCCTGGGGTCATAGCTCACAGCAACCTCAAATTATTGGGCTCAAGGGATCCTCTTGCCTCAGCCTCCCAAGTAGCTGGCACCTACAGGCCAGCTAGGTTGTAGCAAACTACAGGCACTTGCCACCATGCCCAGCTATTTTTATTTATAGAAAACCAGCCATTTAATAGAAAACCATGCCCAGGTTTTCTACTTTTAGTAGAGATAAGGTCTCACTCTTCCTCAGGCTGGTCTTGAACTTCTGAGTTCAAGCAATTCACCCACTGTGGCCTTCCAGAGTTCAAGCAATTCACCCACTGTGGCCTTACAGGTGCGAACCACCGAACCCCGGCCTGCTTTATTGTTTTCAAAGTGCTACCACATGCACAAACTTGCACTAGAAATAAGATGGGTGGGATTTAGCCCCACTCCATAGATGAAGGGGTCAGAGGGAGTAGCCTTATGGATGATTAGTGATGGACTTGACCTGGAATTCATGTCTTCATGGCTGTCCATTGCCATTTCCATTACTGCCCTGTGTCCTGTCTGTCTCACTCTATGACATGCCCTGGAATAATCTAAGGGAAAAACCCAGTCTTTTGTCAGCTCACTCCTGCCTTTCTCCCCATACAAATTAAACCCTAATAGACAAGTATATAACTTTATCCTAAATCGTAAGTTAAGGGAGATTTCTGGATGATAAAGTGCCCCACGCACCAGCTTTTGCTGTGATCATAGTAACAGGATGCACCTGTGTAGCACCTGATTCTGTCCTGAGGGCTTCTACATCCTCCTATCAGCCCCCTGGTAGACAGAGCCGGGTTCTTTCCTCCCCTTTTCTGGATAGGGCTTTTGAGGGTGGCGATGGCCTCAGTGTGAGGTGGCTGGAGATCCCAGTGGAAGAGGCAGGGGGTCCTTCCCGGGAGCTTGGTGTTCTGTCTCCTCCTCTCAGCTGGTGGGTCAGGCTGAGGACCTTTGAGAGTGGGATGGAGATGTTCAAAGGGGGCAGCCTCCAGGTTAAATGTCTTTTTTTTCTTTTCAAACTAGGTCTTTCTCTAAAGCCCTGTTCTCCTAAGTTTCAAGACTGCCAGCAACTGTTGGGGCGTCCTGGGCTTAATAATTTCCTTTCCATGTCTGCCAGGACCCAGCCCGCCTGGGAGAGCCCTTCCCTGGAGACCCACCTCCTCCCTGTGCCTTCTTTCCCTGTACCTCCGCCTTGTCCTCCTGGCTTCACTGGGAACGTGGGCTTAGGAGGGCTGTCATCCCAGGATTTTTGGTGGCCAAGGGGGCTGTGCTCAAGGGGGAACAGGAGCAGGTAAGGTTCCCTGGAAGGAGCCACCGTTCTGTTTTAACTTAAATTCACTCCTTCTTCAGCCTCCCGGAACCTGAAGGCAGCTGCTTGAACCTTTAGTTGCAAACGGCGATGCTTAAGAAAACTGGCCACTTCAGCAACACACCTTTCCCCAGGAGAAGCCAAGAACTTGTGTGTGCCCCCAGGCCTTGCCCCACGCCCTCTAACACCATTCTTCAACTTAACGAAGTGACTAACACTTGCCCCTGCCCACTGCAACCTACAGCCCCGTCCATCTCCTGTGACGTGTCTCTGTGTGCGTGTTGCCGACTGTGGTCTTTGTGGCTGCTCGTTCGTGGATAATTGTGTTAGTGAACTATAGACTCTTCCCTGGGCGGGAGATGAGCCTTGTCACCATTGGCTCCCTGCTCGCTGTGGCCCTCCATCAGCTCCCACTGCCAGACCAGCCCCTTGTCCAGGTTTAAGGTTGAGTATAGGGTGAGAGCACGGGTAGGAGTCTCCAGTGGTCTTGGGACCTGGGAAGGTTTACATCATTTTCACTATCATTCTTCACTTCTTTTACAAGAACCTCGCTTCCATTTGACCCCATCTGTTCTGAAGGTCTCTTAGCAGTTGGGGATAAAAAGCAAGGAGCAGGTGAGCCCAGTGTTGCCTCAGGTGGGCTACACCCTTCTGTGGTCATTCATTCGCCTCCCAGGGCCTTCCTCTGGGGAGTCCCCATCTGCCCTGACCCTTTGCAGAGCACCCAGAATTCCGGGCCCAGGGCTAATACTCTGCCCCTGGGGAAATCTCCCCTTTCATATCTTCTCAGCAATAACCCCATGGGCTCTGGAACCCTTCTCCCTTGACCTTGCCTGGTTCCAAGACTTTGATCTGTAGCCCAGCTCACCTGGACTCAGACTCCTGTCCCTGAAGTTGGTCTCTGGCAGACACTGGCTGAGGGATTCCCACTCTGCTGGGGCTGGCATGGGAGACCCCTGGTCAGGCACAGAGACCACCCCTGCATCCATCGCTCTGCCTGTCAGTGGTCAGAGCAGTGCAGAAGGGAGGTTAGAGACCCGGGGGCTACCACAGCCCGGCAGTCCAGCCCTGCCCCAGAGGGAACAATGAAGTCCAAGGTCATAATGAGAGTGGGAACTTGAACCTGATTCCGCCTTTCCTGTCCTCCATGTTCCCCTGGAAACTAACCACACTGTGCTGCTGTGACCAGGCTGTTGTTCTCTGTATCGTGATCCATCCTCTCAACAGAAACAAGGAATAAACTATCATTTGTTTCCTAGGGGCACTGAGGTGTTTTCCTTTCTGTAAAAGCACTAAAGCACTTGAGTATTTGTAGGGCCCGTGGCACTTAGAGGGACAAACGGAGTGTGTCCTTGGCCAGAGGGAGGAAGGGAAGTGTTATTTCAGCTACTTTTATAGTCACCTCCTCCCTCCATTCCCCTCCCCTCTTCCACCTTGGACCCTCTGCTCTTCCTTCTCCCTCCTCCTCCATCAAGGGGCAGACAGCCGCATCTCACAGCAGGACCTGTATATTTTGCATTGTCTTGGAAAGAAAAAGGGAGTCACAATGGTTTGACCGAGTGGTCGCTGGCCTGGACAGTTCTTTGGGCAGTTCTTTACTTTTTTGAGACAGAGTCTCACTTTGTCACCCTTGGTAGAGTGCTCTGGCATTGTAGCTCACAGCAACCTCAAACTCTTGGGCTCAAGTGATTCTTCTGCCTCAGTCTCCCAAGTAGCTGGGACTACAGGTGCCCACCACAATGCCCTGCTATTTTTTTTTTTTTTAAGCGATGAGGGTCCGGCTCTTGCTCAGGCTGGTCTTAAACCCATGAGCTCAGGCAATCCACCTGCTTCAGCCTCCCAAGTGCTAGGATTACACGCATGAGCCACTGAGCCTGGCTATCTTTGGTCAGTTCTGGCACTGCCTAACAACTTGAAAAGGAGACACATGAGTGGGTTATGCTCAAAGCCCTCACCTTTAGCCTAGCCCTTGCCTAGAAACAAGAGACATCTTAATCTCAATCATACACCCCCTCTTTATGAGACTTTAGGTTGAATGAGTCCCTTACTTTTTCTTACCTGGTCGCACTTGGTTCTTGTCTTTACATTCATACTTCATGCTTTTTACTTGGGTTCCAAACTGTAGGGGCCAGGCAGATAATGTCCATTTGTGAATCAGCTATAGTAACAATAACCAGGGCATAGAGGCCTGGAGTCACCTAGAGGGTCCTCCCAAAGATGTTCCAACTCAGTTTTTTAGATCTACTGTTGGCTAAAGAAACAGCTGTGGGCAGGTTCTGCTCAGAGGTTGCCCATGTGCAGCCCCCTGCCTGTTGTATCAGAATGCCAGGAATATCTTAGGATCTCTAGAAAAATCCCCATAGAGTTTTGCCTGTTGTTCTGAGTCTTTGAACCACAAGGACAGGGCATCTAATTGGCCCTTCTGGTCCAGCCATACCCTATCTGGCCCCCTCTGGCACACTGGTTCTGGCTTTGGTCCCTCCAGTCTTTAAAAAGGCTCCAGCTTTATAGTTGAGATCAAGTTCAACATAATCAACTCAGTGATCATGGTGGTTACAAAATCTCTGGTCAGGCTTAGACCTGGTAAGTAAGGTAATGATCACCGTTCAGGAACACTCAGGCCTCAGGGTGTTCACAGGCTTATGGCAAGTTTAAAGCATGGCCAGTAGGAGACCTTTAGAGGCCCCAGGCACACAAAGGATTGAGCTTCCCCACACATTACTAAACACAAAGCATTAAACTTCAAGTTAGGCTCAGCGCCTGTGGCTCAATTGGCTAAGGCGCCAGCCATGTACAACCTAAGGTGGCGGGTTCGAATCCCCAGCCCGGGCTCGCCAAACAACAATGATGGCTGCAACCAAAAAATAGCCGGGCGTTGTGGCGGGCGCCTGTGGTCCCAGCTACTTGGGAGGCGGAGGCAGGAGACTCGCTTGAGCCCA